>PVKU01003796.1:0-166548 GCA_004027475.1 Anoura caudifer
CTCCTTTACAGCAGGCTCCTGTTTCCGCCCAAAGGGGATCCAACGCAGAAGGAGGGGATGAGGTGGGTCAAGCTCAACATCTTTACTTTTTCTTAAACGTTTTTATTGACTTTATTGGGGTGACATTGGGGGGTACAATTACACAGGTTTCACGTGCCCCTCTCTGTGATACATCATGTGTGTATCGCAGAGTGTGTTCACCACCCCCTCCCACCCCGCTGTCCCTCTGGTCACCGCCACACTTTGTGTCTACGGGGGGCTTTATTCGGTCTTGTGTTTTGCTTACTCCCTTCCCCCTTTTCACCCAGCCCCACGGTCCCCCTCCCCTCTGGCAGCTGTCAGTCTGTCCTCAGTGTCTAGGGGTCTGTTTCTGTTTTGTTCTCAACATCTTTTCCTGGTGCCTTTGAAGGAGCTCGAAGAGTCCCGATGATCTAGCAGGGGGCTCACCGGAAGCTGGCCCGACCAGCGGGACAGGGAGGGCAGACGTGACCGGGCGTGGAGGCGCCACGGTGCTGGCATGGGCGGCTGCCTCCGGTGGTTCATCGTGGGGAGGGCACAGCCACGTGCGGCCCTCTTCCACTGTCCCTGCGCTCCGTCTGTGGGCGCCCCGCCCGTTGTGCGTGAGCTTCTGAGCTCGTCCTCGCTGCAGCCTGGGGGTTAGGCTGCCTTCCCCCAGTGGGCTCCCAGCTGTAGCCCGGCCGCCTGGTGCAGGACCCTGCCCATAGGGGGCGTCCAGCAAATGCGTGCTGAGCGAGTGACTGGAGAGTGGGCGGGACATAAATACCCGCTCAGAGTCCCAAAGCGTGGCTGGTAGGTAGACGTCCCAGCACCGGGCCACACCGATTGGCGCAGTTCCTGGTGTGTGCCTGGCACGTGACCCCGGCCACCTCCCAGGCCACCCTACGGCTGAGGGGGCTGTCCTAGGGTCCCACATGTTTCCCGACCCCCACCACCTGTCATTCTAACAGGAACGATTCCCCATGTGTTTTTTAAAAATTTCTTTGTGACCCAGGATTTTTCTATCTTTAACATACAAGACAGCATCCTGGAGACTCTCCTTGGCCCTTTGGAGGGCTGCGGTGGTCCCCTGAGGGAAGAATTGCTGGGGCATTTGTCACGAGCGGCTGTTCATGATACAGTCTTTCCGATAAGTCAGCAGGGCAACTGCTGGGCGAGCTGCCTGCCGAGCAGCCCGGCACCAAGGAAGAGACCAGAGTCACACACAGTAACTGCGCCGTTCACTCAGCTTTTATTGAATGCAGGTTCACTCAGAGTAGAACATCAACACGCATTAGTATCCTACTCGCACTCTGACGATCTAAGAGAAATATAACGCACACAGCAGTCAATGGGGGGTAACGAACCCAGGTCCCAGAGTCTCCGTCTGTGGGTCCAGGACACAGCATGGACAGCAAGGAAGCCATCGGTATCTTGCAAGGAAGGATCTCTGGAGCCAGGTGGGCAGCGGGGCAGGCGAAGCCCTCAGTCCAGCAGGGCAGAGCCTCCCGCGGCCGATGCCAAGGGAGATCAGCCTGGGGTGTGGGGCTCAGCCGTCTCGGCGGTGGTCCAGAGCTGCCTCCGTTGTACCCCTGAGAGTGGGGGGCTCCTCCCTTCTGGGTCTCCTGATAAGGGTCTTGGCCCCCGATGCCAAGCAGGGAATCTCCCCAGGAGTCTGTCTACGGGGGTCCTGCTCTGCGGGCCTGGCTGTCCTGATCACGTGTGCAGGTGTGGCAGGCGTGTCCCCTTGCCAAATGTGTCTGCTCTGATGTAGGGAGTTTCCCCCTTGAGCCAAAGTGTCCTGGCTGGCTGGCAGCCATCCTGGTTGACACGGGTGACTCCACTTGGTTTTGCCTGCTTCACGCTATCTTGCCCGGAGCAACGCCGTTTTATTGGTCCTGCCCTCTACAAGGCATGGAGCGTGCCTCTGTGTAACTTGTCCCTGTACTGCCAGGTGGTTCCCAAGAGCAGCTGACTAGTCCCCTGTCCCATTAACAGGGCGTGAGCTTCCATGTCTGCAAAAACACCCGCCACTTGGCATCCCAGGGCCTGTGCGCTAATGCCAGGCTAGTAGGGCTCAAGCCATGTCTCAGCCTGTTTTTGTTCCCATTTCCCCGATTGCTGATGTGGCCCCAGTCCTCTGTGTCCCCCCAGCCTCAGCCTGGCCCCACCTCCACCTCCCGGTTCGCTCTCCTTTGCACGCCTTTCTCTGCTCCCCTGGCCCCCCATCTAGAACAGCAGGCTAAGGTCATGATTGCGGACCTGGCTGTGAAATCTCACCTCGCTGGGATCCAGCCTGCTCCAGCACCTGTAGGCCGTGCCACTTCTACCGGGAGCCTTCACCCCGCTGGGCCTCAGAGTCTCACCTGCCAATCAGGGAGGGAGCCTGAGAATTAGGCGAGATCATTTATGCAGTGTTGGCATTTCCTGCGGCTGAGCAGTGGTGGCCATCGGGAGCCAGGGCCCTTGCAGGCCTGCTTTGTCATCATCTGCTTGCCTGGCCGGCCTCCACAGTGTGGGAGGACCCCAGGGTGGGGCTGCATGCCGCACTTCCTTCTATTTTCAGCTCCCGGCCGTGCTGGGCAAACGGACCTTGAATGCATCGTGTTAGCCTCATCGGGGGAGAGTGAAGTGTCAAATGATGGGTTGGTCTAGATGCCTTCCAACCCTGAAATTCTATGATCAGGAAATTACCCAGGAAAAAGTTCCCCTTGCTGGGTCCTTTCTAAGGTTTCTCAGTGGGACTTGATTACACACTGCAGGTAATTATAGGAGGCTTCGGTGGCCGAGAGCTCCACGTGGCCTGATGGCTGCTGGGTGCATTTTCGGGGCTATCATCTTTCCGTTGTCCAGGCGGTTGGAGTCCTGGTGGAGGCAGGGCCTCTCCCTTCAGCTCTGCAGTGGGAAGCAGCTCCAGGGGCCCCAGCCTCAAGCTGGTGGCCCTTTACTATCCACCCTGGGGGATGGCAGGCCAGCATCCAGTGGCATGTGAATGACATCTGGAAAGTCATGGGGAACAGGAGCAGAGGAGACCTTTAGAACATCCAGTCCAGGGGTCACAGTTTCCTATGCCCACAGGAGTCACATGAGGAATATCAATGGATAAAGAGGTCTGGGTAAGGCAATAGGGAGTAGTGGGGCCTGTGGCAAACTGAAAATCTCACTAGGTTCTGACGAAAGAAGATGACTGCTGCTCAGTCCCAGGGGAATGTGAGCCTAAGGTCCCTGGACCATTCCTTCCTTTATGAAAGGAAGCTAGAGTCCAGATTTTTGGTGAAGTTTTCTGATATTTAAAAGTTATAGCTGATTTAAAGTTTTGTCAATGGCAGTACGCCGGAGACAAAATGTCCCATGAGGCAACAGTTTTCTGAGGCAACAGTTTCCATATCCTCCGATTTAGCGCAACGTTGGACAGATTAGGAAACTGAGGCTCAGGATTTGGGGACTTGCCAAAATTCACCAGAGACGTAGTGACCCCAGGGGATGTGAAGCATGGTCCTTTGTGGTGTAGTCTGGGCGTATTGCCCACCGCCCGGACGGGCTCCTCACCACCACATTTTCCCCAGGAGGGACTGAAGCCCAGAGGAGGAAAGAGGCTTGCTCAGAGTCACATGGCTTGTAATGGCCGAGTGCAGCCAGGCTGTGGCTTCTGGGCCCTCCACTCTGGGGCGCCCCAGCCACTGCGCTGCCAGAAACGACCCTGGAACGGCCCCACTGAAAGCCTGACCTGAAGCTGGGCGCAGGCCGCATTCTGACTCGCTGCCCATCTGCAGAAAACGGCTCGCATACCAGTGGGCAGGAAGCTACGGCTGCCCAGGGAGATCCACCGGTGTGTTTGCTGAGCTAACTGTTTCAGCCCCGAAGGTTGCCTGGCAACCTGGATTCAGGTACTGCCCCTGCCTTCTGCCTGTGGCGTGACCTTGGACAAGGGACCTCAGCTCTCTGGGCTCACCTGCGCAGGGGCTGGCACTGAGGGCATCTAATACAAGGCTGTTTGGAGGGCCAACTGGCCCAGTCCCCGTGAAGTGTTTGAAACAGGGCCTCGATAAGTACTTAATAAATGTTAGCTTTTGTCTGTAACGGGCCAGGCACCCTTCCGCGTGCGCCATATCTTGCTGCTCTCACAAGGACCGGACATTTCACGCGTATCTACTTCCCCATGCACCTGTACGGAAAGCCCCAAGCCCAGAGAACCTCTGTTTTCACCCTTAGTCAGCTTTGGCTTGCTGAGAATTTTCCAGATGTTGACCTTTAAAAACCCCCGAGATGAATGGTACTGCCAAAATGTGCAGGTACATCAAAGGGACTGAATCCAGGTGCTGGGTGATGATGCTGGAGTTTTAAAGGTTTCCTTTCTTTGCCCTCGATCTGCTGTGGCCACGGCCACTTCTGTGGATCACTTTGCAGAAGGTCGCCAGTTATTCGAGTGAATCCCACAGCGTGAGAACTTGGGAAGAAAGAACCGGAGAGTGGTCGTTACGTCCACTCACCTGTCGTTCTGTCCGGCAGGCAGGCACTCCCCATGCCTCCCGCAGCCTGCGTGCCATTTGGTGTGTGATACGATGCGGGCCCGCGGGGCCTTCACTGGCTCACGCCTGATAGGCACCTTCACGTGGAAGCGCAGAGAAACACACTGGGAAGTGGGCTGGTGTTCAGAAGGCCACTGATTGGTTTAATCTCTGACACTGCGATAGCCAATGGGAAAGGGGGTCTCCACCTGGGAGCTCCAGTGGGGACAGGCATGCGGTGGGTTACCCAAGGACAGACCTAGCCTGGAGGAAATGACTAGAAAGGGACATCGTGCGGGGTCTGTCACTCTTGCTGATTTGCTGGCTGACAAGCCACTGTCCTCCTGGGGTGACATGATCAGGCCCCACTTCCCTCTCTGACCTCATCCGGTAAAAGTACCCTGTTGGCTCAGCAGGCTGCCCCTGCACACGTGTTTGGGCTGACGCCAAGCTCGGGGCTGCCTGGCAATGGCCGTCACTCGGACGCTCCCTGGGGCTGCCTTTGCTGTCACCGCCTGTCCTGCAGGATGTTTACTGCTCTGTTTGATGTGATCACCGTGTATCACCAGCATCCCCATCAGGGCCTGGCACCTTCTGGGCCCCAGCGAGCCTTTGCTAGATGACCAGTGGCTTCTGGTTGTTCGTTCTAAAGCCGAGAGTCTGGGCCAGGAGGTTGAGGAGCGTCTCTGTTCTCGAAAAGCTGCTCCGAGCTCCAGAGCACTTCCCTTCCTGAGAGCCTCGGCTCCAGCTGGCCTCACACAGGGCTCTCCGTTCCTCCCAGTTCCTCCCAGCAGAGCCGGAGGCTGGGATCCGGGTGTGTGGAGCTCTGGGGCGTCTCTCGGAGGAGGGGAGTGGGGAGGGCAGGGGCGGGGCAGGGGCTGGGCAGGTGCAGCGCAAGCACGTTCCCCCAGCTGGACCATGGGGACCCTGGAACATCTGCCTCAGGCTGGTTCCACATTGAGGGAAAGGGTCCTCGCTCAGCCCCAGGTCTCTCAGTCACTGTCTGGGGGCTGCCCGGGGTGGGGGGATGGTCGCGGGAGGGGGTAACCTCCCAGGCAGGGCATCTCCTGTATGGCTGGGGCAACCCTAGCAGCAAGAGGCAGCTAGGAGCTGCTAGCAGCAAAGAGCCATAGCGGCTGGGGGTGGTGCCCTAGCCCCAAAAAGGCCGTCACACAGCATCCCCTCTCCAAGGACCTGGTACCTTCCAGGTAGCCTGACCCCTCACCACCCCCCACCCCCGCCTGGCTGAAGACAGGAACACCTGAACCCTGCCTTTGCAGGTGAGGTGCCTCCCAGGGTAACCTGCTACCTAAGGCAGGCCCAGCACCTCTTGGTTACCAAGCCCTGCCCCTCCGTGCTACAGCGGGTGAGTCACTGAAGGATGCTCAGCCACCAGTGACGGGCCGGCCGGCCGCTGGCCACTGCGTCCATGGCCCCGAGGCTCACCTGCTGTGAGGTGTGCCAGATGTTGGTGGCGGGAGAAAGTGAGCAAATGACACATGCTGCTTGTTCGGGGAAGGCATTATTTTGAGCTAAACTGTATTATGGCTTTTTAAAGCCCTTCTGACATGTCATTCCCACGAGAGAGTCGGAGGCAGGCCCGGCCCGTCCTGGGCACCGGCTCCCTCCGGCTGCCCGGGGCGGCCCCTGTGTAATATTAGCAGCCACGGGCTTCGGGTCATCATCCATTATTGACGCGCAGAGGGCAGTGCGCTCGGGTGAGAGGGAGGGAAGAAGCCCAGGTGTCTTGAGCATTTAGAAAGTCCTTTTCAGCCTCACCCCCGGGGGAAGGCATTGTGCACACCTCACAGGTAATGAGACCAAGACAGCGTGTGGCTGAAGCCGCTGTGCATCCGTCCACAGGGTGACATGAATATACCAGGGGTATTATTTATCTTCCGCCATTGTCGTTTAAGGTGGGCCCCCACTCAGCATTCAGGAAAAAAGCTAAAACAAGGAGAACACCTCCCTAATTCCCAGCTGCTGTTTCCTGCCAGTTCCCCGAGTCAGACCCAGCCCCCACCCCCTGCGGTTCCAGACTTGCCACTAGCCGACCTGCACACGCCTCTCTCACGGCTGCAGAAGGGCTTTAACCAGCAGGCTTCCAGCCGCCCCCTGGCACTCACCACCCTGGGGACCTGGCCAGGCTCCCCCATCATCCAAACCTCGGTTTCCTCCTCCACCCCACAGGAAGCCGGAGCTACCTAGGGGAGTACTGTGAGGTTTAACGGCTTAACCCGGTGCCGGGTGCAGGAAAGATGTCAGAATTAGAGCGCAGGGTCCTGACCTCTGATCTTTTGTCTCGAGCAGGAAGTGGTCCGAGAGATCGCGCAGTGCAGGGCTCTCATGACCAGTTGGCAGCTCGAAGCCTGACACTCAGGTCCCCTAACTCCCACCCAGCACTCTGCAGGGGCTGCTGTTCTCTCCTCACCTGGCGGCTCGACGGCTCTGTCACGCCACACGAGCCCTTAGTATATGCTCTGTGTGCCTGAGCTGAGCACACGGCAGGCACACCGTGGTTAGACCTTCACGCCCCCTCCCTGCGGTGAGAGTGAGCATTTTTTCCCTCTGTTTTTCAGATGAAGAAACGGAGGCTCAGAGAGGTGAAGGCACACCCTGAGGTCACACAGCAGGTAAGTGGCAGAGCTGGGATTTGAACCCAGCTCTCTTTGGCTCTGGAACCAGTGCTCTTCACTGCCTTGCTTCGTCTGCCTTAAACCGTGTCGGAATGAGTGTCCCCCTTCCACCCCGATGTGGGGGGCCTGTGACTCGGTGACCGTTGTGTGTCTCCCTGTGCCTCCTATGGCACCCGGGTCATGGCGAGCAGCCCATACTTCTAGGAAGTTTAGAAGGAAACCCTGTGTAACCCCACGTGGTCGGGCAGCGCTCCGGGAATGGGGGTTCGTCCAATCATAAGAAAGCTCTGGTTCACGGAGGGTTCCCCGCCCCGCCTCTAACGGAGGTTTTACCGTATTCACACGCATCAAGTCACCGACGCGGACAGCACGAGAAATGCGTTCTGCCCGGATTAAAAGGAAGACGTACTCCATGGCTGTGTCCACAGGCAGTTTAGAGGATGAACGATTCTCGGCGGTTCAGAAAGTAGGGCCCTTGGCTTCGTGGTGGGAAGGCGGGCAGGGGAGCGGCGCGGGTGGGCTCCAGCGTTGGGGCCCCCACCCCTCATCAGTTAGGCATCCACCAGGGGCTGACCCCCCCCCATCAGCCTCTCTCCTGCACCCCGCCGCGTGCCTCTGACAATATTTGGGTCCTCCTGCCTCTCATGCGCCCTCTCTCCCACCACCAGGGGTGCCCGAGTGCTGCTCCCCATCTTCGGAACCCGCTCTTCTTTTCGGAAGGTTTCTTAGAAGCTGTTTCTGAGAAATCTTTGAGAACGAGCCGGCCCCGCGTGGTGATATGGCTGCTGATGAGCTGCCTGACGGGGCCTCTGAGAGACACCCTGTGGGACAGGGGCAGGAAGAGGGCCTGGCGTGTTCTGGGGCCACCGGCATGGACAGTGGGTGTGCTCTGGTTTTCATACCAGCTTGGGGGTGGTGAGAAGGTCCTCACAGCCGGGTTGGGGGCCCCCAGCCCCGCTGCAGCTGGGGAAGCTCCGCTTCAGCCGCTGCTTCCCGCCTGAGCGTATGTTTCGGTTTCAAGGACATTTGAAAACCGCTACCTACCGGACAAGTATTGTCACCCGGAAATCCGGACAGCAGGTTCTAGGTCTGGCTCTGCCAGATCGCACCGTGTGGACCGTGCCTGCCCCTTCCTTCCGCTGGGTCTCAGTTTGCCCATCTGTGGAGCAAGTACAGCTATCTGTCGCTCCGTAGCCCCTAACCAGCTGGGGCAGCAATGAGCTTTGATGATGCACATGCAGATATTTTTTTTAGAGAAAGAGAGAGAGAGAGAAACATGGATTGGTCGTTTCACTAATTTATGGGTTTAGTTGTTGTTTCTTGTGTGTTTGTGTGCACCCTGACCGGGGATCAAACCCACAACCTTGGTATATGGGGCGATGCTCCGACCCACTGAGCTCGCCGGCCAGGGCCTCATGCAAGTTCTCTAGTTGACAAGGCAGAGCCATTCAAACAGAGAAGGGGGAGGGGTGTGTAGTATTTGACACAAGCACCCCCACCCTTCATGGGTGTCCTGGTCAGGAGAAACCCAGAGTCTCCCGCACACCCAGGCTCAAGGATGAGCCACCGTGGCCGACAGAGGCCACTCCAGCCTTCCAGGGAGGCCTCACCGTGGCTGCGGGCTATCTGGGAGCCAGACCCGTGGGCCCCAAAGTGGGGCTGAGTCCCCTGTCAGGTGCTGTGCACCCCACATCCTGTCCAGACCCAGAGGAGCCTGCCATGCGGGACTCCCACTTTCCGGCCACGGTTCTGGGCGGTGGCACAGAGGCCCAGTGCGGTCTGCAGTATTTCTGGTGTGTTGTTTTTGCAAAGGCCAAAGGAAGTCTGCATGCCGAGCCCCACGCTCCCCGCCCTGCAGACGGCTGATCTGTTCAGCTGAGGAAACCTGCAGCATGAGGTCCCAAGGTCAGAGGTGACCTGCACTGAGCAGGACACAGTCCCCGGCTCTTCCTGGGCAGGGCAGATTTGAGATTGCTGTTGTGACTATCCCCATTTTTCACAAAGGGGACCCTGAAGCCCAGCCATGGCCAGGACCCCCCACCTTTGACCACGTACAAACCAGAATGAACCTCTGCTCCCTGGATTTGGAGCGCTTTCCACTCTGCCTTCAGAGCACAGGTACCAGGTGGGCAAAAGTAGGTTTTCAGTTGTTTGCGTGGGAAATAATATAATAATAAGCAAGAATAATACAAGGATAAACACTCTTTCGCGTTCTCATGACTGTAAACCAACGTTTGCCTGTGCCTGTGCTGGTTGAGGGTCTACCACTGTTCTTGGGGGGGGGGCACAGAGGAAGTCCCTGCTTTCCTGGTGGGGGGAGGGTAACAAACAAGGCATTCCAGACACAGCAGAGTGTCATTTTGTGCTTAAGGCTGTGAAGGAAAATGCAGCCCAGCAAGGTGATGATGATGATGGTGGTGATGATGCTGCTGATGATGATGATGTTTCAGAGTGATCAGGGAAGGCCCCTGGGAGAAGGACATTTGGGCAGACCCAGGAGGGCAGCAAGGGAGCAAGCAGCCATGTGGATTCTAGAGTAAGAACGTTCTAGGCAGCAGGAATAGCACGTGCAAAGGCCCCGGGGCAGGGAATACGCTTGTTGTACCGTCGCACTCTTTGATTCTGATTCCCTCTGTGTTTGCCTCCCCCCTCTCCCACCAACAGCTAGTACTCAGTAGTGTCCCCTCCATCTGTCCCCTTTAAGTGTCGGTAAGGGTCTGGTGGGGGTAGCAGTCATGTAGCAAGAAAAATCGAAAAGAATCGAATGGGGCAGAAAGGAGGTACAGCTCCCCCAGGAAATGGCCCATCTCCTTCCTTCGGCCTCTCGGTACAGTCTACTCGGGTGGCATTTGAAGTGGTCCCTGTGTATTTTCGGTGGAAGCACGTGTTCGAACCAGGACTGCGAGTTTGTAGCACACTGTTTCAGGCCCTTCTTTCCAAAGAGTGCAGGGACTTGGACTCCAAAGCCATAGAAATGGAGCAAGAAATTGTGTTGGAGTTCACTTCCGACCTCGAGCTGACCTCAGGAGAGGAGGCTCCGGCGAGCAGAGCCTGGAGTACAGGCAGGGGCAGGGGCAGGGGCAGACCTCGGTCCAGCCATGGCCAGGAGCAGGCTGTGGCCCTGAGCAGGCCCGTCCCATCGGGGGGGGGGGGCGGGTGGTCAGTTCTCCCTGCCATCCGTGCTGGTATGGAGGCCTGTCTGGCCCCCGGGCTGGGCGTGCTGGAAGGGACAGGCTTGGGGAGCTAAGGTCTCCAGGTTCTAGTCTTGGTGCCACCAAAGACTCATTTGCCCCCCTGAGCCTTGGACCTCGTAAATGGCAAAGGAAGCAGAAAAGTGAGGCCCTCCCTCAGTTCCTCTGACCCTGAAATGCCCCAAGACCTGGCTCTGAAGCAGGCTGCAGCCAGGCAGCTTCCCTTTGATTTCTTAGAACTGGGGCTCCATGAAGGGGGCTCCATCTTGGGGTCCTGCCTCAGGCATTCAGATAAAAGTTTGGGGCAGTTCTCACTTGTCCCTGATCCGGGGCCCGTGGCTGCCAAGCCAGAAACACATCCATGAGCAGAGGAGTGTCTGTCTTTCCTCAGGGCCCAGAAGGAGTTATTAAATCTTCCAATAACTGAATCTCATTCAGCTGGAAAAATAATAATCAGAAAGCAGTTCTGCCTGTTTACTGGCCTGTGAGCTCCTTCAAAGTTCCCCGTAAGGGATGATCAGAAAGCTTCTGCACCGTGAAACCTGGAGCCTGGCCCTTCCTGCCTCCGCCCCAAAGAGCAGGCGGCTGCCTGGAGGTCAACCAGCAAGCGCATCGTCAGCATCACTGGGTTACCCATCTGTCCATTTGCCCAGTAAACGGCCCCCCGCGGGGGTCCAGGGCCAAGGGTACAGTCCCAGAGATACAGAACTGTAGGAGACACTATCTGTGCCCTCAGTTGTCAGGCTCAACCTGGCCACATGGTCCAGTCGGTTGAATTCCAGAGAGTTTGCGCTGAGCTCACTGTCAAGTCATAAAAATGCGAACATTAAGAAACTGTCCCCTCTCTATGCTGTTTTGTCCAGTGTCTCCCCCAAATTCACTGGTTTAATGTGCTCTCTGTTTACTAACTAAGGCTAATGTCTCTCTCAAAACCAAATCACATTTCCTTCTGGTCCATTTCCCCTAACACGTCTGAGTCTCACAGGGATTTCCCTGGGGGGAGGGGAGGGGAGGGAGTCGGGGGTATCCCCGGCAGGTGGCACCGGAGACCTGACACTCACCAGCCAGGAGGAGGCATGAGACAGAAACTCGCTCCATCAAGGAGCACATGTTATTGATGATAAAATACTCTAACAGGTGGAAAATAGAATAGCATTGGTGTTAAGACTGGGGTTTGATTTGATTTCCCTCACGAACTGATCGGTTAGCCTATCGGTGTTTTGTGGGTGTTGGCGGAAGGCATGAGACTCCTGGGTCAGAGACCAGTGACTTCGTTACTCACGGCACAGCCAGCAGCGTGAGTGCTAGGCTGGTGTCAGCTCCCAGTGCACCCCTCAGTCCTCGGGGGCCGGCCACAGGGCCCGGACTGACGCTGGCACCTGTGGTGGGTTTCAGGATAGACCAGGAACACCAAGCTTGGGGAATCCACCGTTTGTAGCAAAGAGAAAGCAAGCCATTCCTTCGTGTTTCATGATTTCTGGCTGCAGACACAACCCTAAAAAAATGATCCAGACGAAGAGCCGGCAGGGCATTTCATTCTTAGCTTATCCTGAAAACGCAGATGCATACGAGAGCAGCTTCTGACACTGCGTCAGCATTGGGGGAGTCTGGACTTGGATCCTAGGTCTGGCACCTACTACCTGTGAGATGAGGTGGGTTGCAATATCTGGGCTTCCTTTAGCCTCAGTTTTCTCATCTGTAAAATGGGGATGATACCTACCTTTCCAGGTGATGATTAAAGAGTATGTAAGATCACTCTTCTAGGAACTCTGTGTGGAACCAGAGACAGTCTCTGAGCTCAGGGAGCTGAGCTGCAGGGAGATTTCTTCAGCTATATGTAAATAATATCATGTTGGAAAACAAAGACAGGGGAAAGGAAGGGAGGGGGCTCCCCATCGTGAATCAGGAATACAAAGAGTTCGGGGAAAGTCTCTTCAAGGCGTGGACATTTGACCCAGCATCCTGAGTTAAGTAAAGAATATCTTAATATCTGTGGGCAAAGCTTATAGCCCGTGCAAAGGTCCTGTGGCCGTTGCGCTTGAGGCCAGTGTGCCTTGAGCAGGGAAAAGCATAGAAAATGGAGTCAGATAGCAGGCAAGGCCCAAGTCTTGCAGGCCCTTGCCGACTATGGTAAAGACCTTGGATTTCATTCTAGGTGTGGAGAGAACCCGTTGGAGACTTGAGCAGGTGAGAGGCATGGACAGAGAACAGTGTGGAGAGGACATGGACAGGCGTGAGGTCTGGGAAGTGATTCTGTCCTCCTATTACCAAGAACCCAGACCGTCAGTGCTGCGTGGATCCTGGGTCAGAGTGAGGGGCTGCTGGAAGGATCCTTTTACTTGCAGCCTGGGCTCAGGGTGAACTCTTTACATTTTAGGGAAGAGGTGACTTAGTCCGTACTTCCAGAGGCTGAGGTCAGGACACAGAAGGGAGTGAAGGTTGTTGGGAGGAAGTCCCGGTCCAGGCGCATCAGGAGGCCGTGGTTCCCCAAGCCCGCCTGTCTGTCTGCAAACCAGGGAGAAAACTGCATCGGGGCCGGGGGGTGGGGGGTGGCCTCGCAAAGGTAAGTGGGAGCTGAAGGCCGTGGTTGGTCTGCATTAGTGACAGGAAGCCAGCTCACCCTAATCCTCCAGCCCCTGGGTTTTCGATTATTCATCTTCATTGCTGAGAATGGAAGTGTCCAATGGGCAGCTCTGAGTCCACAACACACACACAGACAGCCTCTCATTCAGGTCGGAACCATTACAACCAGGGACAGGCCCCGAGGCGGGGTGCAGTGGGGCTCACAGTTCCGAAGAGCTTATTTTTTTGCCACGACTTCTGCACGCCCAAATTGGGGAAATCCCTTTTTTTCTCCGGGAGCATCTGTTGGCCTGGGCATGCCTGCTGTCTGTGAGATGCCCGAAATTCCTGACCGAATTTCACTCCTCGAATGTCGTGTGGGTGTCTTCGGGCTCTGAATTCAGTACCCCACAGTCCACACACATAAGAAGATTTGCGGATGTAAGTTCCTTCTGTGCGGCTCACAGCATGAAACATATCCAGTCGCATGTCCTGTGACCCCGGCCCCGGTTCATTGTGTTTCTGGGGGCTGCCCCTCCAAACCGTCCAATCTGAGCCTGGATTCGTGCTTCAGGAAACCTTTATTTTCTCCTCCAGCTCTCACCAAGGGGCACGCGAGAGGCAGTAGCACAAGGAGAGAGGCATGCAAGCCCAAGAAGGTCTCTCCCAGCCTGCCAGTGGGTGTGGGGACATGGGCAAACGGTCAAGTCAGTGCAGGAAGGAGTGGGGAAACTGAGGTCCCAAAGGAGATGGGCTTCCCCGGGCCCCAAGCGAGGGAGGCGGGGCTGCTCTCCATGCTCCAGCAGTGTCCTGGGCGCCCCTCCCACCCCGACTCCATGGACTGATTGCTGCTCACAGACCATCAGTGGCTCCCCATCGCCTTTATCCCAAATCCACATTCCTGAAGACGTCCATGACCTGAGCCCATCCACTGCGGCCACTCTGAGGGGCACCCGGCTCTTCTTCACTGTGCCAGGTGCCTCCCTCACCACCACCACCACCATGTGCTTTGGGGAGCTGCCTGGTTACCCTGTTCTCTCTGCTCTCCTCCCTCCTTGTCAAAGCCCCCTGCCTTCGAGGCTCCTCCTCTCCATGGCCACCTCCACAGAACTTCTCTGTCCCTTCGGTTGTCACCAGTTGGCCACTGTGGCCTCTCCAGGGCCCGTGGTGTTCCCTTTGGAGGGACTAGTCCCTGGTGAGCGGAGAGTCACCTGGTGAGCAGAGGTGGGCCGGGCCTACCTGTTGGGCCCCCCTCACTGAGGCTGGGTTTCTCTTGGGTGATGTTTTCCAGAGGGTCTGGGTCTGGGCCAGCTTCAGGGTGACTCAGTGGGTGGAGCTCAGATGGAAGCAGGAAAGGGAGGCTCCCACCCAGCTGTTCCAGGCCCTGAGCTGGGCCCCCGCAAACCCTGTGCTGGACTCACGCCGAATTGCTGAGTAGGGATGGTCCCCGTCCCACTCCAACAGCTCAGACGTGGGCTCAGGGGACAAGCCTCACCCGGACCCCACTTGCGGGGGGTCTGCCTGGGCTGGAGGCCAGCTCCCTGGCAGGCTGCTGGACCGCCCTGGGCCTCTGCTGCCACCTCAGGAAGACGGAGCTACAGCTCAGTGCCAGAGCGGTGGTCGTCACAGGCTCAGGCAGTGTGACCCACTGTGGCGCTTGGAGTGGGGGCGGTGAAGAGAAAGCCCTCCACCCAGGGTGTCTGTCCTTCTAGACTGATAGACGACTCAGTGTTGTGTGTGGCCACCTGAGAGGCAGGGAGGGCTTTTCACCTCCATTGCGCAGTGAGGGACTTAGAGCTCAGGCCATGTCATGTCCCTGGGGCCACCTGCCGAGGGCTCAGTGCCTTGCCGATTTTCCCGTGCAGGGCCCCTCCCTGGCTGCACAGATGGGCCAGCTCCCAGCCCTCTGCACCCATGGCTCTATCTGCTCTTTCTTGGTTGGGTCTCAGTCCCTGATGCCTTTCTGGCTCCCTCCCCTGGGAGGTACCATGCTAGGGGAACTGGGTGTGCCTTGGCGTTTGGGGCATGGTTCTCCTCTCAGCTCTGATACCCTTTTGCTGTGTGGCACTGGAACAGTCTCTGCCCCTCTCTGAGCTCAGCCCCCACCTCTGTCAAATAAAGTGGGGTGGAAAGGTTGCAGGTGGGGTGTGAGTTGCGCCCCCTGCAGGAAGAGGGAGACCACTGGAAGGGCGTTCAGTAATGGGGCCTAACGTTCAGGAGCCCTCGCGACGTGCCAGGTGCCCAGATGCTTCACCTGCACCGAATCGTGTCCTTCTCAGCACAGCCCCGTGAGGTGTGGGTACTGTGTGTGCAGATGAAGAAAGTGAGGCAAAGCCTCAGGCCGTCTCACAAGGCTGGGGCAGGGTGGGGGGCGGTGCGGTAAAACAAATCAAATAAAAAGTCGAGTCCAGGACTACCGAGTCCGCCAAAACCAAGGAACCAAGGACCTAGACCAAAGGGAGGCGCAGAGAAGACGGTCGTTATTCTGCATCTCCCTTCCCTTTGAAAGCTTTTGCCAGGACTGAAGGTGCTTGGATCCGGAGCCAGGGAAGGCAAGCCAAAAACAGCGGCCGCGAGGCTCGAAGGCTAGACTGAGCTTTGGCAACCTCCCCGAGCAGGGAGACAGGAATCAGAGGTGACAGCTTGCAAGGGGGACACACCTCGGTAGGCGTCCCAGCTCTGCTTGGAGAAGGGCTGTGCCTCATCAGTGAGGGCGCACCAGAGATACCCACCATCGCAGGTGGCTAAGGGGAGGCCCCCATCATCCCAATCCCCATGCGGAACAAGGAGGTGGGCCCCCGCTCTGCCTGCCCCTCAGGAGGAAACAACCTTCTCTCCAACCAGAGCCTCTGCATTTTTGCCGCACGCAGTAGGTGCAGTTCTCCAGGCCAAGGGAGAGTCCCCCAGATGACCACAGGGAGAAAACAGGCACCAGAAACAGACCCGCGTGAAACAGACCCGAACGTTACCCGAATGTTGCAGGCCGAGGCGAGGCCGTTCGATTCACTGTGGTAATTGAGTGCAGGGAGGCAGGTGGGAAGAGGGAGAACTCCACCAGAGAACTGCGGCTCGGGCAGAGATCGCTCAGAGGGAAGTGCCGGCCCTGAAAAGTACAAGAAGGAAAATCATCGTCAGGCGTGATTCAGACCCAGCAGGCACAGCAGAAGAGAGGGTGAGCGAGGTGGTGTTCCCCTCAAGAAGCTGGAAAGACAACAGGGTACAAACCTGAAGAAATGTCGAGAAAGCAAATAATAAAGAGAGCAGGTCTCGGTGGGACAGAAGGATTGGCTGTGGCGACGGGGAGGCGTTTGGAGGGCGCAGAACCCTGGGTCGTAAGTGCTGGCCCTGCCTCCGTTCCACTGCGTTACCTTGGACAAGTCACTTGCCTTCTCCGGGCCTCGGTTCCCCATTTCAGGGAAACAAGTGTGATGACCATTTTGCCCCGTTGGTGTGAGGATCACAGGGAGGGCGGCTGTGACAGCTCTTTATTAGAAACGCTAGTCTTCCTGCCAACCCGCGGTGTTCGCCCATCGATCCACCAGCACCCGTAGGCCAGGTGGCTACGCGCGGAGCAGGGAGCGCACCCAGCCTTGCGCTAACTGCGCGCGGTTCAGCAGGCGTTTGGTAAACGCTGAGAAACCCACACCGTTCGTTCATTCTGTGTTGGCAGGCATTTGAAATGGCTCTCTCGGTGGCCAGTCCTTGCCGCCATCTCTCTGCCGCCAGGGAAGTTTATCTTCCTTAGGGCTCCTCCTCAGGGAGAGCCGTACCTTCTGAGCCCTTGAATGGGTGTCACTGGTGACCCTGGTAGATAACTGTCACATGTTCTCTGCATCCTTACTGCAGACAGAACAAGGAGCTGGGGCCTCCCCCTCCCTCTCCGCTCTCTTTCTTTTGGGGAGGTGCGGCCCACTTGGCAGGCAGAGAGGTCCTTGGCCCGTGGCGTCTTGGCCCAGGCTCCCTGAGATGGAGCCTGGGCCGGGGTTGCGGCTGTGTCGCGGGCTGCCTCCCTGAATCGAGAACAGGGAAGTCACACATACCTCCTTTCTTCCCTGGGGTCTGGGGAGGGGGGGGAGGGGCCTTCTTCCTTTTCTATTGTTTTCTCCCCACCCCGCCCAGTGTTTTCGAAAGCACTAATTGTTATCAGCCCAGGAGCCTCTACTGGTAAACAGGAGCCCAGTGAGTGCCGTGGCCTAGGAAATAGTGCCGGCTACCGGGCTGGGCCAGATGGTGGGGAAGGCTGTCGCCGCCCCCTTCCCCGATTCTGCAGCTCAGCCTCCATCTCAGTCCACCCCTGGCATCAGCTGAGCGCGTTCGTATCTCACATGGAGCCAGGACGTGGCGGGGAACCTAGCCTCTGTCACCCAGAGTCTTATTTGATCAGCGTCATTCATTGAAGTGAACTTGTCTCTGCCCTTGGCATTGGGATGCAAAGTCAGGAAGAGCATCATGGGCCGCGTTTATCCCAGCGAGACCCTGTCACCCCTCAGCTCAGACCCTCCAGTGGGCTCTGCGTCACTCAGAGAAAATCTAGTCTTGGGGACAGCTGCCACAGCTGCGCACCCCGTCACCACCACCCCTCCCCACCACCCCTCCCCACATGTGCCTGCTCCTCTCCCCCACGCTGATCAGGCACACCAGCCTCCCTTCTGCCACCTTAGAATCATTTATCATGAGTCTCAACCACCTAACCCAGTGCCAGGGCCCAGCAAAAGCACACACTGAGTGAATCAGATGGATGGATAGATCTTGCTTGATTGACAGCGCTGAGATGTGAGCCAAATCCCTATTATCAGCCCTGTTTTGCAGTTCAAGGAATGGTTCAGAGAAGTTAGGTATCTTGTTCATAGTCACACAGCAGATGGGGGTTGCAGCGTCCTCTGACCCAGTCTGTGCTCTGGCTCGGGTGTCTGATGTGTCAGCCCTTGGTCTTTCCCTCCACTCCCTTCTGCATTCCTGAATGCCATGTGTGTGCCAGGTGGCAGGGACACTCACTGAGTGGGGCTGAGTTTCTGTCTTCATGGAGCTCCAGCCCAGGGAGGAAGGAGACGGTTAAGTAAACAGGACAGGCAGAATGGAGCCAGGATGCTGTAGACGCCCAGAGAGGCCCTTCCTCATGCCAGGCGTGGGCAGGCCTTTCTGAAGGCATCAGTGCCGGCTCAGCCCCGAAGGATGAGTAAGCACCCAGCAGGGAGGGACGGCTTTTCTGCACGATGGGGTCAGCTTGGGCGGCAGCCCAGAGGCAAGAGCCAGTGTGACCTGGGGGTCAGTTGTGTTGCTTCAAGTTGCAAGCAGTCTGCTTTACACAATAAAGGGGATTTGTTATCTCACGTCACTGAGAGGTTAAAGTGTAGGGCAGGCTGCAGGAACAGCTGGATCAGGGACTCAACAGCACTTCTCTGGTCCCATCTAGCAGCCCTGTCTTCCACGAGCAGGCATGAATGGCATGACCCTGACTTCCACATCCAAACATCAGACAGGCCAGAGCAAAAGAAAGATTCTCCCTTTGGGTTCATGATTGGATAGAATTCAGGCACGTTCTCATCCCTGGACCGACTTGCAGGGTAAGAGAGGTGGGAACCCTCTGTTGACCAGGTTAAAGCAGAAGGAGTCGGCCCCGGAAGGTTAATCTGGCTTCAGAGCTGCTGCCTGATGGAGGGGCTGGGGGATGGCTGGAAAGGGAGGACCATGGTCACCATTAGGTTCCAAATGCAAGCCAGATTGCTAGGAAAGTGGACCGTGGAGCAGTAGGCAAATCAGAATGACCCTGCTGAGTGAGCTGAGCTGCTGAGGAAGCTGGATGGGGCCGCCGTGCACCTTGGGCTCTGGGTGTCTCCAGGCAGGCGTTGTGGGTGTGTAACCGTTTCCGAGCAGCCCTCTGTCTACCCAAAGGTAATCGTCATTCCTTCAAATGACACTGTCCTGGAAGAAAATGTACCCTGCTTGTTGATGATCTGCAGGCTGAGGATCGGGGAGACTTGTTCAGACGAGCAGAGACGGGAGCACAGCAAAGACCAAAAGGGCTCATTCATGGTCAAGGGCAAAGGTGTGACCACAGCTTCCTCTGCAGAAGCTGGACGACATCAGTGAAGTCCGGGGACCTGTGTTTGTTCTCTTTGATGACGAATGCTCCCCTTTCTTTGTACCCCTCCGACTGTGTCCTCCGGAGACCGGTTAACAGACAGGAGGCCACTTTCTGTGCGGAGCCCCCACCCCTGTGCCTGGTGCCCCAGCCCCTCCAGGTTCGTGCAGTCAGAGGGTTGTGGGTCTGGATTCAGACCTGCTCTTCCTCCCCCCGATAACATGGGAAACCCCTGTTTCTCAGCTGGCAGTAGATGAGGATTATCTGAGTAAATGCATTTGTGCGAAGAATACACCATCCTGTCCGGCTTTTACTGGGTCATCCAAGAATAGTCATGCGTTGAAAAACGAAAATTAAGGTTGAACAATTGCCTGGTGGATACCAGAAGCTCAGCAGCTCTCATTTAATCTTACCTTCCTAACCATTCTGTAAGTGGGTGCGGCATTGCCCCATTTTCCTGAAGAGGAAACTGAGGGCCAGGGAGGTCGACAAACCAGAACTCGAACCTGAACTTGGGCCATGCAAAGTCCACTCTGTGGGACTGAGGATGTGTGGTGGAGCCTGTGCGCCAGGGTGCACGGAAGCCAGGACGAGCCCCTCAGCACACCCTTTATGTCGTTGGCATTGGGATCTAAACGGAGTGAAGAGGGGGGTGGGGAAGCGTGTCCTCAGCAGTCACTGTGACTGCGCCATTGACTCAGTTCCCGAAATTGGGTTGAATGCTTAACCGTACTAGGGAAGAGGGGTGGGACCCCCAGGTGTCCCTCACCAACCTCGCAGAGTAGGCCTTGATGTCTCGTTCTGTATCGGCGGGTAAAACAATCATTCGTGGTTGCCTGCCACGTCGGCTTGACAACAGAGCAGAAGGTAATAGAATTCATCCTGGGGAAGGTAGGGACAGAGGATTTTTTTTTATAACACAGTAATAGAATTTCATCCTGTTTTCTTCCTCCTTCTCTGGGCAGATGACAGACAACCCTCCATGCCTTTGCCAAGCCCACTGCCCGGCCGCCCCCTCCGGTGACAGCGTGGTCAGACAGTTCTAATTAAGATCATCACACACCATCCTTTCCAGGGGACAGTGACAAAGACAGCTTCCTTCTGTCCTGCACTGTGAACCCTCCTTCCAGGTCCTCGCCCCCAAGGGACCCAACACCGTCACCAAGATTAATTGCCCCTCAACCCCTTTGGACGGGAAAGGAAACCACGGTGTTAAGTTCGATGAACGTTTCATCAGGAGGCAGTGCCAGATCTGCTGACGAAGCAGGCTGCTTTATTTCTGGAAGAGACAAAGTTTGTGCAGGAAGAGTCGTCCCCACCCTGAATGGGCCACATGGCCTTTGGGTGTCGCAGGGTGAAGTCCAGTGCACCGTGGTGGCTGTCAACAAGACGAAGGGAAGTCAGCCATAGCAGGGCTTGAGGTCCCCCGGGAGTCCCTGCCTGGCCTTGGGATCGAGCCCCCATCTCTGGGGTTTTTCTTCCAGGTTCCTCCTCAATTAGGCACAACTTCCTCCCACCCATCGCTAGGAGTCCTCCTCAGGACAGCAGACATGGCGACCATAAGGAGAAGGACCCTCAAAGTACTCACCCTCCTCGTCCTCTTCATCTTCCTCACCTCCTTCCTCCTGAATTACTCCCACGTCATGGTGACCACCACCTGGTTCCCCAAGCAGATGGTCATCGAGCTCTCGGAGAACTTCAAGAAGCTGATGACCTACTCTCACAGGCCCTGCACCTGCACCCGCTGCCTCAGCCAGCGGGGGGTCTCGCCCTGGTTCGACGAGCGCTTCAACTGGTCCGTGCAGCCGCTGCTGACAGCGCAGAACGCGCTCCTAGAGGACGGTACCTACAGCTGGTGGCTGGTGAGCGCTGGGGCAGAGTGGGGGCCGGGGACAAGCAGGGGCCCTGGCGCCTAGGCATGCACCTGGGGCCCTGCCGGGCTCTTTGCAAGAATCACAATGTTGGTCATTCCTTCACTGACAAAAGAATGAACATGCAACGAACGAATGTTCATTCGAAAACTACTTACTGAGGACCTGTTATATATAAAAGCCAGAGCAGAAGGCACTGTGAGGATGCTCTGGCCTGAGCACTTCATGATGTTGGGGCGCACAGGGACCCTTCCTGGTGGGGACCTCCACTGGGGCCACCACCCCAGGAGTTTTGAGAGTGTGGTCCCCCTACCAGCAGCGGTGGCCCCATGGCCTGGGAGCCTGTAGGATGGGCAGGATGTGGGGCCCAGCCCAGCCCAGCCCAGCTGGGTCAGGATCTGCACAGTGGGGCAACCCTGGGTGGTGACCCACTCAGGAGCTCGGAGCTGCCCCAGGAGGTCTTATCAGAAGCAGGTGTTTAATCCTGGATTATCGCTTTTCTTTTCTTCTGTTGTGATAAAACAATGTTTATCACCTTAACCATTTGCAAGCATACATGTCGGTGGCTTTAAGTACATTCACAGGGTCACGTAAGCATCGCTGCTATCTACAACCAGCACTTTGTCATCATCCCCAACGCCCTGTCCCTAACTCCCCTCCCCCCAGCCCCTGGCAAACTCTGTTCCACTGTCTGTCTCGGAACTTGACTCCTCTAGGAACCTCATGTGAGTCGAGTCACACGCCATCTGTCCTTCTGTGTCTGGCTCACTGCACTAAGCATGTCTCCAGGGTCCACTCATGCCGTAGTTTGCATCAGAATTTCCTTCCTCTTTTAGGACGGAATGATATTCCGCTGTATGCATACTCCGCATCGTTCAACCTACTCATCTGTCACTGGACATGTGGCGGAGCCCCCCTGCCTGCCTTCCCCCCTTCCCCCGCCAGGGGCAGCACAGCTGGGCTGACCTGTCTCCTTCGGTCCTCTGCCCACAGAGGCTCCAGCGGGAGAAGCACCCCAGTGACCTGAACAACACCATCAGGATGCTTTTCCAAGTGGTGCCGGGGAACGTGGACCCCCTGCTGGAGAAGAAGTCGCAGGGCTGCCGGCGCTGTGCCGTCGTGGGCAACTCGGGCAACCTGCGGGGGTCCGAGTACGGGTCCCAGATAGACAGTCACGACTTCGTGCTGAGGTGAGCGTCCAGGCCCCCCGAGGCCTCAGTCTTTCCATGCACGCACGACAGGGTGGAGACAGATTCACAGGGCCTCTCTGGAGGCAGAGAGGACCGGTGGACCGGGAGCTTGACCCCAAGAGTTCTGGCGAGACAGCAGGATTGACATGAAGATTCTCCTTTGATCTTGACACTTGTTCCCATTTTGCAATCTAGGCCATACTATAACGACTCGGATCCCGGCTCCTGGGGTCCACGGTGTTATGGATGAGACAAGATAAATTCACACAGACTACTGAGGCCTGTGGAGGAAAAGGGACAGCACGGCTTCTGTCTCATGGGGAAAGCGCCTTGACCCTTGCCTTGACAGGCTTTTACTGGGTTCAGTTTGCACAGGGATACAGGGAGTATATGTAAAGCTCATCAGTCATTATCAGGCAGAAATGATTAAACAATAAATAACATTCAAAGAACTCTGAAGGTTTATTCTGAGTCAGGGTCAGATAGTTAAAGGGCCATCAAACTTTGGGGAACAAACTCACTTCCTGCTTGGACTCTTGTCATTTAACTTGAGGGTATTAGCAAAGCAGGTCTCACAGGATTTTACATATTCTTTCTCAGGCCTGACCGCCCTAGGGGACCCGCCCTTTCCAGCACAGGGCAGCACCCACCTCCGGCATTGTTTCAGGCTTAAATCAGGCGGGGGAAGTGAGGCAGCCAATGATTAGGAGACTTCTTGCAGACAGAATGAGGACTCATGCTTTGTCAAAGCTGAGGGGCGAGGGCCCATCAGCCCCTTTTTCTATAGCCCCCCAAGTCCTTCCCTGGGGGCCCCTTCATGACCATGCCTGTCTTAGGTCAACCCTCCTTTGAGGAATCTTACCCGTCATTGGCTAACCACTCATCTGCCCAGGGGCCAGGCAGGGTGAAGAGAAAGCGGGCAGAGCTGGTGCCCCTACAAGGAAGATAAGCTTTGTCTCCTAAGTGGCTTACGGTCCCCAGGTCCTTTGCTCAGCCTTGGCCACAGGGGATTACAGTCTCTGAAACCAGGCAGGGTGGTTCCCAGCACTGTAATTACAGGCTTTTAACGTAAAATATATTTTCCTGCCACCAAGTATAATAGATATTCCAGGAAGGAGCCCCCACCCCGTCTCTTCTGGGTTTCTTATCATTGCTGTTCTCAGAGTCTCAGCGTACACCTGGAGGTCAATGGGGACATCCATGGTGAGGGGGACAGAGTCAGGTTCAGGTGCAGGCCGACCTGAGTTCAAGGCTGCCACTTGGTAGCTCTGCGTCCTGGAATAGACTCTGTGTGCTCAGGTCTCCTTGATGGTGAAACCCCTGCCGGGCACGGCATCGTGCAGTTTAACAAGGTGTTGAACTTGGCCATGGCAGTGCTTGCACTTAGTGGGTCAT
The DNA here is from genome assembly GCA_004027475.1 of Anoura caudifer. Classification (NCBI taxonomy): domain Eukaryota; kingdom Metazoa; phylum Chordata; class Mammalia; order Chiroptera; family Phyllostomidae; genus Anoura; species Anoura caudifer. The sequence goes on from PVKU01003796.1 coordinate 23,433, forward strand.
CCGTGGTGGTGACGGTTAAGCTCACTTGAGATCATAAAAGAGAAAAAAAATCAACAAATCTTTTGAGCTGTTTGGTAACTGTCTCCGTTGGACAGACGAGGAAACTGGCGGGAGGAGGGTGCTGGCCTGAGGTCACAGCTGGCCCCTAGGGTCGGTGACGGTGTGATATGACACGTGTCTTCTCTCCCTTCTCCCCCCAGAATGAACAAGGCCCCCACCGTGGGGTTTGAGGTCGACGTGGGGAGCAAGACCACCCACCACCTCATGTACCCCGAGAGCTTCAGGGAGCTGGCCGAGAATGTCAGCATGGTCCTGGTCCCCTTCAAGGTCCTCGACCTGGAGTGGGTGGTCAGCGCCACCACCACGGGCACCATCTCCCAGTAAGCTCCCTTGGGCTGTCTGGAGGGGGAAGTCCATTGCCTGGCTCCTCGCTGACCCTCCTCTCCCCCCCACCACGCTGCTCCTGTCCCTCTCTCCGCACGCATGCTCCTGGGAAGCACCAGCCCCGCGGGCCACCTCCGACCCACCACACTCCCTGCTCCCTCACCTCCCATCACTCTTAACACACCCTGGATTTCGGCCTTTTCCCTCCTCCTGACCCCCTAGTGGGCCAGCATGGTGGGCTTCCCAGGGACCCTGGCAACTCCTGAGGAAGGGCCCGCTGTAGGGGCTCAGCGCGCCATACTTCCGCCCCCTATCTCTGCAGTGCCACCTGCTTCTCGAACTGAAAGTGGCCCTGGATGGGGTGGGGAGCAGGCGGGGAGATGGGGTGCTGAGCGGGTCGGCGCTGGCGTGAGTCACCCATCATGTGCTGCCTTGAGACTGGGGAGCTCACACCTCCTGGGCATCCACTGGGCACCGGGCATGGGCTGCGTGCTGTCTCCCTACTTCCTCTGCCAGGGAGGACCCTGAGGCCCAGGGCTGGGCTCTGCGCGGCCCAGCTCCCACCTGGTCCGCTCCCTAAGGCTGTACCGTGCCTGGAGAGAAGTGGCTTCAGTGTCCAGATGGCCAGAGCTTCCTGGTGTGAGGCCCAGTGAAGACTGGGGTGCAGGACACGGGAGGGGGCTGTGCCTTCAGGAGAAGGGTTCTGACAGTGGAGAAGCCTGGTGGCCTGGGCTCAGGGCCCTGTCCTTCCTCCTGGTCCCAGGGGCTCGGAGCCTAAGTTGTACCTGAGTTAGATCTGGAGGTCTGGGTGCCTTCATCTTGGAGGCACCCAGACCTTTGCAGGGGGGAGGGAGGCGGCATAGGCCTCATCAACCAGCACCCCCAACAGGGTGATAGGTGCTCTGGCCTCCATGTGCTCCTTCAGGCTGCCAGCGGGGCTTGGAGCAAGTACCCCTTTTTATCCTTCCTGGGAGAAGGCACAGAAAACAGCAGAAGGTTCTCGAATGAGCCAAGATCGCCCTCTGGTGTTTGTCGCGGGCCACTGCAGGGCTGTGGCAGGGAGGTGCTGTCCTGGAGAATAGAACGCTCCCTAAACCTGGCCCTGCTTCCCTCTCCAGCCACCCCCAGAGCTGCCTGCCGGCCGCTCCCCACATTGACAGTCTGCTCTCTCCTCCCGCAGCACCTACGTGCCTGTCCCCGCGAAGATCAAAGTGAAGAAGGACCAGGTGAGTGGGGGCTCAGCCCACCTGTGAGGCTCTGCCTAGGGGAGAGACAGCACCATCCCCTCCCTCCCCCGCCCAGCCTGCCCCCAGCATCTGGCTGCCAGAGCCCCTGGGCTTGGCTGGTGGGGGTCCCTGCTGGGGAGACTTGCTGGGAAGGCTTCTCCAAGTGCGGGGACCAGGGCCAGCAGCATCACCAGGGGGACTGTCCCTGAGGCTGATCCTCAGGCTCACCCCAGGCCCCTCTGGGTTTTGGGAAGGCCTCCAGGGGTGCCAAGGAGGCTGCAGTTTGAGAACCACTGCTGTACGGTGTGAGCTTCTCAAAGCCAGGTCTCCCCTGTGTCTGCAGAACGTACCTGTGTCTCCGTCTTCTCCCGGGGTGGGCTTGGCCGAGGCCAGGCAGAGGGTGGAAGGACAAAGGAAGGGGAGCGGCCACCACGCTGGTCCTATGCCCACGCACTCTTATCTGGGGGGGAGGTCGGGGTCAGGGAGGCCAGGCAGCTTGCCCGGGACCCTCGGGCTGGGCTGTAGTGACCTGGAGCCTCAGCCCTCCTGGCCTCCAGCAAGTGCCTCCCGCGCATGCCCGTCATATGGGGCTGCTGTGCTGCAACAAAGAAGCCACGTGTGAATCTGTGGGGCACAGCAGGGGCAGGGGCTCCCAGAGGGGCCAGGCTGAGAGGTCACCAGGTCCGAGCACAGTGCCCACTCCGGGCCTCCCCAGGGGCCGCGTGAGGTTTCCTGTACATGCTACTCTCTGCTGCCCGACAAGTCCCCTTACTGTCCTCAAGGCCACAGTGGGTGGTGGGAACAAGGCCACATCTGATGCCAGGACACCCCCAGCTCGGCCACCCCTGGCTGTGTGGCATTGAGCTCCTTGTGAAGCCTCCTGAGCTTTGGAGTCCTCCTCGGCGTCCCCCTTGGTAACAGGAGAAGAGGGGAAGCTCACGCTTAGGGTCATTTTAGGGACCAGAGTTCATTCAGGCCCAGGCCAGGTGGCCCGGGTAGCTCAGTGCATGAGCTTTTCCTGCATCGTGGCAGGCGTGTGTCCTTGTCCCTCCCTACCTCCTGTTGTTCCCTGGACCCTCGTCCTGTGGCCCCACTGTCTCACTCAGCCTCTGTCCTCACTGGGTTGTCGTGAGATGTCACCGGCTGGTCAAGCCTCCTCCCCCCGGGGCTTCCTCACCTGACTCCGCTTTAGTCCTCCCCCCCCCCCACAGTTCTCTAGCATCTTCTCTGTCTTCCCACTACAGTGCAAACCCCACGAGCACCTGGGCAGTAGTTCCTGTCACGTGTACATCCCCTCCCCTGGCTACAGGTGGTGGCGTCCTTCCCCAGCTGTCTCTCTAAGGCCGTGTGCTCCCCTCCCACAGATCCTGATATACCACCCAGCCTTCATTAAGTACGTCTTCGACAGGTGGCTGCAGGGCCACGGGCGGTACCCGTCCACCGGCATCCTCTCGGTCATCTTCTCCCTGCACATCTGTGATGAGGTACGCCACCCTGCCCTGGGCCCGCTGGTCACACTGGGGGCCAGGGCTCCTCATGCCTGTTCCCAAGAGTGGCGGTGAGAGCATCTGTGGTCAGGCTGACCTTGGCCCTGAGCCCAGGGCCTGCCAGTGCCTCTTGTGGGGTGCTTTAGGGAAAACGCTCTCAGGAGTGAGCTCTGGCTTGTTCTGCCTAAGCTCCCCAGGCAGAGCCAGGACCAGTGGGTGGAAACACAGATCGGAGGCCAAAGGAGCAGATTGTCGTAAGAGATCTCTGTAAATCTGCCCCTCTGACCTCGGAGCTGAATCCCAGCACCCGGGCTGCACCAAGCCCACTTTCTCCAGAACTTCTGGGAGGCACCCAGGGGTTCTACTGTCCCCCAAGATTGACAACCAGAGGTCTTGGAAAGTACGCTCCCCACCGTGGACTTTCCTCAGCATCCGCCAGGCAGAGCTGGGTTGCCGTCGGCCATCTGGACCGTTCACTGCCACCCTGGGCAGAGGAGCAGGAGGGGGCCACAGCAGCCCCCACTTTCTCCCTGGTCCTGGGTTCAGGCAGGACACTGTGATGTCCCTTCTTGGCACGTATAGCCTGTCCCCACCCCAGCCTGTCTGGCTCATGGTTGGGAATCCCAGGGAGGGGTGGAGGGGTTGCTAGGCACGCCCACCGTCCCTGCCTCACCTGTCTGTCACCATCCTTGTCTCTTTAACCAGCAGCCTGGGTGTCCCTCCTGAAAGCGTATCTCCCTCCTCTCCCGCCCCGCCTCCAGCCAGCTGGTCCCAGACCCTGTGGGGCTCTGCCTCAGAAATGCCACTCCCATCTCTCCCTCCTGCTCTGGGGCAGGCTCCTGTCCACTCTGGCATTGACCGAAAAAGCTACCCTTGCTACAGAGCTATCCCTGCCCGCCCCGTCTGTCCCCAGCCCTCAAATCTGTCATCCATGCTGCAGCTCAGAAAGCGCGCCACTCCCTGGGAGCCCCTCCCCATGTCCCTCCGTCTTCGACGCACTTTCCACAACCCAACCCCAATGTCACCTGCTCCCTGCTGTGTGCCACCAGAGTCCTGACATTAGCCCCATCCCTCAAGGACCGCTCAGCGGGCACTTTCTGACATTGACCTTGATTTTACCTAACTCACTTTTGTGGCACCAAACCACAGGGAGTGTTGGGAACCTAGGGAAGGGTTTCTGTGGTCCTTGGAGATGATGTTTGCAGATTCGGGAGGGCCTGCAGGCTTCCTTTCTGAGGGGCTCTACCTGTTGCCCCCCGTCTGGTCCTCACCTGCCGCCCCCCCCCCCCACCACAGGTGGACTTGTACGGCTTCGGGGCGGACAGCAAAGGCCACTGGCACCACTACTGGGAGAACAACCCGTCGGCGGGGGCTTTCCGCAAGACCGGGGTGCACGATGGAGACTTCGAGTCGGTCGTGACGGCCACCTTGGCGTCCATCAACAAAATCCGGATCTTCAAGGGGAGATGACGCCGGGAAGGGGTATGGACGGGTACACCAGAGCACGCCTCTCACGCCAGCCCCAGCTTCTGGCCGGAGCTGTTCCGTTCTGCTGCGGGGGCTTCCAGGGCCAGCCTCAGGGGTGTGCCCACACACGCCTCGAAGCCTCCTGCACCCAAGCATCTGCCGGCATCTGTGCAGTGGGGTCACCAAGCACCGCCAGGGCTGCAGAGCGTGTCTCAGAGCCAGCCTGGGCAAGGAGACCCCTCACTGCTTTGGAAGATGGGGGACCCCATCTTCTGAAGATGCCTGTGTTTTAAAAGGAAGGACTGTTGCCCAGGGAGGATGGGCAGAGACCTCCTCAGCCCAGGGGTCCCGGGCTAACTCCCAGACTCCAATTCTCGCTGGGATGTTTCTGAGTGAGGATGGCCTCCGGCACAGCGCCACATGGGCCATGTCACCACCGGGGGCAAGATGACACCTTACTGGCATGATTCCTGGCCTCTCTCTGGCTGGGCGTGACACCCTGTCTGCTGTCCCCGAAGGTCTGCATCCTCGGCGAGCTGTCTCTGACTCCAGCAGATGTCTTCGTTCCAAGCCGTGTTCTCTTGGGTGATCAATCTGTCGTAAAGTCATGGCTGAGAGCAGATCTGGCTGCTTCCATGTGCCTTTGTATTTGGGGAGAAGTGCATGTGTTGGCTGAAATGAGGCAAGCACCCCAACTCGGGAGAGGGGTCCCCTGGCAACCACCCCCGCTCCTCTTAGCTGGGGATGTCTTCTCATTTCCTGAGTCAGCCCCCGAATCAGTTCAAAGCTCAGAAGCCCTGGAACATCGATTCTTTTCCCACAGACTGTTGGACGTGGTGATGTCACCTCCGAAGCCCACGGAGAGGGTCTCCCCCCACCCGCATTTCCGCCAACGGCCCATGCTCTGGGCCCGGTCCCTGCTGGCCAGCTGCATGGTGCCCCCGGGGGGTGGCGGAGCCCCCTAGGAATGTGACCGTCAGAGGGGGGGGGAAGTCATACCTCATTCTCACTCTCTTTCTTCCTCGTCAACTTTCTTGATTATTTATTGATTTCTTTTGTTGTATTCAGCTGACATCATGTGCACTTTCTGGCTCTGTTGCTGGTCCGGGGTTTTAATTAAGCTTTCTCCTGGTCTACACAGCGGCTGGGGAGTGGGGAGCTTACTGTACGCTCTGTTGGAATTCTCAGACTCGGGTGTTGGGGTACCTAGGGTGGGTAATTCTTGGAGCGGGTTGGTGGGATGCCCCATGCCTCCTTCTCTCCCAGCTCCAACTTCTCTTTTCTCTTTGGGATCTTGGGTCCAGCCTCAGGCCAGGACCCTCCGGAACCCTTGGGACTGGTGAGAAGTGGAGTCCCAGGCATAGGGGGGGAGTGATGGTTGGCTCCAGTACTGACATTTCATCAGAATATCCACTTTTTTCCTGTTGAGAACACTTCCCAAAAGGCCACCGCTGCTCTGAGGACGTGTGACAGGGCCCTTCGTGGTGGCATATGGAGGAAGCCAGTCTTAAAGATTCAGAATCCAGAAAGTGTTTTTAAAAAACAAACATACAAACAAACAAACAAAAACCTATCCCAGCTGTAAAATCCTGCAAAACTTAAGACCCTCTTGACTGATACAGGCTCACAGGTCGCTGTGAGGACAGGTTGTCACAGGGCAGGCTCACGGCGGAACTTGACGTGAGACGTGAGGAACTCAGGGAGCGGCGGGTGGCTGGCCGATTCATCCCAGGGACAGACCTTAGGGAAGAAGGTCCTTGGACAGGGAGCAGTGTGACCAGCTCCTGAGCCTCTCCCCCCTGCTCCTGCAAGCCCAGTCTGTTCAGCATGTCACGTTCAGGACCAGGAGCCTGCTTCTTTGGGCTTTGCAGCCAGAGCAGGCCCCCAAAGGGAGGACCTGTCCCCAGCTGGGCTGCACGCTGCTTGGGTCTGCTGCCTGCTCCCTGTCCGGTCTCCCTCCTTCCCACCAGGCTTCTCAAGCTGTGGGGGTTTCTTCCAGCCCTTGGAATCTGGCTCTCCCATTTCACAGATGAGAACAGCAAGGCCCAGGGAGGGACATGACTTGCAGAAGTGAGCTGATTGTGACCCAAATATTTTGAGCAAAAGCAGGGTGCAACTGACTCCATGTTTAAAACATCCAGGGGTGGGCTTCCCCGGCGAGGTTCGCCCCATATCTCGAGGCGTTGTCCCGGGGGGCAGGCTGCTGGCTGCTCAGCCTCTGGCCACTGGCTGCCTCCTCAGGCTGCTACAGGGGCTCCAGCAAGCTGTAGTCCCTGCCTCCTCAACGCCATCCCCCTCGAGGAGGGGACAGCTGCGTGCTCCCGTAGCCCCAGCCATGATACCTCCTTGTGTCTTCCTCGATTAACAAAGAACTGACAAAACAAACACCAGCCATTGGGGCTGGGATTACAAGTAAATGCATTGATTGGCTTAAAGCAACAGGACCCCTACTGTGGGTAAGACCGGCTAAGGGTCGGACCTGAGTGTTTCTCGTAAGGCATTCGGTGGCACTGTGGGCAGCAGAACAAGAAGCAGCCACTCGGGGAGACTGGCAAGTCCGCCACCTCCCCACGGTTGGACTGCCTGGGGCCCAGGGCTCATCTGTCATCCCCCCTACAGGCAGAGGGCCCAGACAGGGTGTAGAGATGCCCCTGCCTGCAGCAAATAGCGCTGAGCCTGAAGCCCTAAAGGCAGGGGCTGATCAGCCAGAGCGAGCCCAGCAGCATCCCAGCCTTCGGCCCGCTCCCTGCCCCCTCCCCACACCAGAGGGCCAAGTGCAGGAGACACCTGTATGCTCCTCTCCCTGGATCCCCTGCCCTCACCCACCTGCTGAGGGAGAAAGGAGGCAGGTTGTAGCCTCTGGCTCCCAGAGTGACCTGAGGCAGAGCAGAAAGTGCTTACATTGATGCGTGGAAACCCTCAGGTATTGCCCAGCAAGCCACGTGGGCCGGGCTTTAGCGGGAGAAACCAGCTGAAAGGAAAGATAGGCAGCAGGTAAGCCAGACACCGCAGAGAGGGCGGTGCGTCTTGGTCTCTGCCGCGGCCGACATGTACCGGGCCTCTGGGTCAAAGGTGGAATCAGTTCAAAATGTTGGAACTGCTGTCTGCTTTACCTGCGCTCTTCAAGGCAGCCTGAACCCAGAGAAAATGAAACTCAGGAAAGAGTCACCTAACCTCTCCGACCCGTACCTGCCTCACCTGTCATGCACGGTCCCTCGCCTGGTTGTCTGGGAACCCCTCGGTCCGAGGGGCCACTGTCTGGTGTAAGATGGCTGGACGCTGGTCATGTGTCATCCAGACTCAGCACTGTCCTCTCCCTCGGACATCTGGGTTGCAGCCACCGGGCCACAGGCCACCAGCTAGCTGGTCACCCTCCCCTGGTGCCTGGGCTGGCCAGTGTTGAGGTAGAGTCAGCTCTCCTCCTCTCGTTTGTCCTGGACACCAGCTCCCGACCCGGGAGTGCTGCGTGACACCTCTGTGCGAGGAAAAGAAGGGGACTTACGAGGAACAGCAGCGACGGACGGGCACAGCACGTCTCGCCCACAGTAGGCGTTAGCACTTTCTTTCTTGGCAAAGAGCACCGTGCTTCCTCCCTCCTGATGTCCCTCGTTGGGGTTGGCTACAGTGCGGATCTGCCCTCAGTGGCCCACAGGCCGGGACCCTGAGCCAGACGCCAGCCTAAACCCTCACCCATGCCAGGAACCCCCTGCCCTGCAGGATGAGCCCGGGGCCCCGAACACGTTAGCATGTCACGGAATTCACGTCAAAGCCAAAGTCTCCTGAGCACTTTTTCTTTTTGGCAGTCTTGTTTGCTTGGTTGTTGGTGTTCCTCGATTTTTCCTCCCCCCACCACCCGGCCTTGCCCTCGTGTTCGGCAGCGGAGCATTAATCTGGATGCATTTCGGGTGAGGTTAGCGAGTGTTGCCTTCCTCAGCCTCTGCTGTGTTTTATTTATTGTTGAACATTTCCAGTGATCTGAATCAAAGTGAATTAAAAAAAGGAAAGAGCTATTTTATTGTTTGGGTGTGTGTGTCGTTTTTCTAGGACGGCCGAGCCCACAGGCTGCCCCTCATGGTTTCCACGCAGGAGAGATTTTCAGTCCAGAGAGGACACGAGGCTTCACCTCCTGGGCTTCCTAGGTTAGCGTCCACCCGTATTAAGTGCCCAGGGGTAGAGCTGCGCCTCTCCCTGCTGCATGACTGCGGGGCGCCAGCAAACCTCTCTGAGCCTCAGCTGTCTGCTCTGTGAAATGGGAGCCACAGCAGCAGCTGTCCGAAGGGGGGTGAGGTCGAGAAGAAACTCATCTTTCAGGGCCGATTCATGCCAGCCGCTCTGTGGAGGGCCTGGCTAGGGGAGGAGCTGGTGAACTTAGAGCGGCCCCCCGCTGTGCAGCTGGGCAGCCTGGCTCTGCCACCATGCAGGTGAGGTCTTCGGGGAGGAAGAAGCAGGAGGCAGGAGATGAAGAACCTAGAATGGGACCAGCTGCAGTGGGAGAGCACGAGGTGACTGAAGCTGCTGGGGAAGGAGGAGAGACAGGCAGGAGCTGGTGGAGGAAGGCAGGTAGCAGAGCAGGGGACTGGAGCCCTGCAGGTGTCAGGGCTTGGGACACTTACAGAAGCCGCTGTGAGAACTGTGAAGCTGTGGGCACAGGTGTCTGAATGAGTGGCCTTCAAGATGGAGTCGTTCCAGGTGATGGGGAGGAGGTGGGGGAGGAAGTTGGGGGAGTAGACTCCCAGGGTCCAGGAGGGCAGGTCCTGTATGTGAGTTGCACAAGGACACTAAAGTCACCAGGATAAGGGCACAAGCTGGTTGGTCGTAAACACACTTAATGTACATAGTCTGCCAGGGAGGAGGGGAAAGTAGGCGACAAGGAGCTGGGTACCCTTGGTAGGAAAAGGCTAAATACTATATAGGCAGATATAACCAAGAAAAATTAGGGGCAGGGGGAGTCCAGAAACATCAGTGGGCACCCACAGAGCCATGGTCCTCACCCCAGCATCGTGGCTGGGAGCTGAACCAGAATCTGTCCCAAGTACATCTCAGAACTCAGGGCAGGGATCCTGCCTCTTTGCAGGGCCAGCAGCCCCTGGGATGCCACACACCTGGCACAGGTCCTGGCCCACAGAAGACCTTAAGCAAAGGGTCTCGATTGCTATCAGTCAGCTCTGGGCCTCCTTTCTGGAGCCCCTCTGGCAGGAGTGCTCAGGCATACCTTTGGCCACCGAGGTTGAATGCCCTGAGGCACCTTCAGATCCACAGATGTCCAGGTTCAGCTTTCTGTGGCCCCCACACATTCTGAGAACTCCTTCCCCTCCTCCCCCCGCCCCCTGTGCTTTATGGCAGCTGGACTGGCTTTCCTGAAACTTTGTCCAAAACGGGGAGGTATCATTGTTATGGATTTGTAGACTGCTGCAAGATTCCTGCCCTTTCCAAGTTCCCCAAGGAGAGGGCTCGGCTGGATCGGGGTGCCCGCAGGTCCCAGGGGTCACACGCCCAGATCCGGATCTTCTCTGTAAGGTGGGAGTGGTGACTCCTGGTGGGTCTGCTTCCGGGACTGTGGGGAAACTAACCTATTTCAAGTACCCATTCATCTCCTTGGACAAACATGTACGGACGGCCACTGGGGGCTGAGGGTGTAGAGACCGGCGAGCCAACGTCTCTGCTGCCAGAGGGACACAGACTAGTTGAGGGGCAGGCAGCCGGTGGCACCACCAGGAACAATTGTAGATGACCGTTAACGACCATGGCTCCCTTTTGCACACCATCAATTTGGACTAAGCGTTTTGCCTCCGTTAATCTCACTCATTCCTGCAACATATTCTGGCAAGAGGTGCAATTCCTGCTGCAGGACGGAGAAACTGAGCCCCCAGGAGGCAGAAACAACTGCCAGGGAGGAGAAGGTGTAGCCAGGACTTCAACAGCAAGGTGCTGAGTTTGGGAGCGCTGGGTAAGGATGATAAGCCTCCGTTCCCCTCGGGAGCAGGGGACACTGGGTTCTCAGCTTCACTCAAGCCCAAGCACTTTGGAGAGGAGCCCCAACAGGCTGTTTCCTGGCCTTAGAGCCTGCCCTGCTCGGGGAATGCCGAGAGCTGCGGAAATGTTCCTTCTGGCCTTGGCCAAGAGTGCAGACCAGGCTTCCTACTGACGGTGGCCACCAGAGGGCGCAATGGACCCACGGTCAGCCAGTGGATTTCTTTCCACGCAGGGTTTGGTTGGGAAGGAACCACTGGAGCAAACACACATGCGGGTGTATAAGGTCAGCACTTACAAAGGCTTGGCGCTAGGTGTTATCCAGTCCAACGCCCTCCGGATAAGGGGATGAAGACACCCGCCACTGCGCCAAGAAAACTGGGTCAAGAGGAAAGTCTCAACCAAGTCGGAGAAGGTCAGAACCCCAGGCAAGTGCACCAGCTGGAAGGCTTTGTCACCCAGCACGGCTGGCCCCGGCCCCAGGCCGGACCCCCAGACCTGGGACTTCTCACTCCCACCCCTTCTCCATGACTCATTTGCTTTGTAACCTCAAGGGGAAACCTGACCCCTTGGAGCCTTGGTTTCTTGATCTGTAAGATGGTTACTAAATGACAGAGTACATTTGAAAGAGGCAGGGCAGGCACCCTTTTCTGAGTCCTGTCCGTGCCTGGCATTATGATGCACTTTCTCATTTACCTCTCGCAGCAGCGGGACAGATGAGACAGAGTCCTTCCTCCAGGAGGGGCTCAGACGCAGGCGCTGGAAACGATTTGCCCGTGGCCGCAGTCTCCACAGGGCTCGGGGGGACGGAAGTCCGGACCTGGTCCCACCTGCCAGACGGGGCAGGCTTATGATGCCATGGTAACAGAGTAGCGCCCCATCCCCGTGACTCAGAACGGGCGGCACAGGTTTATTTCCTGCTGAGTCAGAGTCTCATGGGGTCTCCAACGTGGCCCCTCCATGGGGTGACTCAGGCTTCCTGGCTCCTTTCATCTCACAAGAGGGCCAACTTCAACTTGAACACATGGGCTTCAAGGTCACTGTGCAAGGGGAAGTGGGGTAGGGAACGGCTTGCTAGCTCTGAACTCTCTCCACTTGGAGTCATCACGCATCCCCTCCACTCATGTGGCCACAGTGGCCCACGTGGTCGGAAGAAACCTACAAGGGGGGCTGGGAGCCGGGAGAGTCGGGTACACTGACTCTCTTCCCAAGTCTGTTCTTGATGCCGCAGACCCAGACCCTGGCTCGGGGCTGGCAGGCGGGAGTTCCCTGGCCCTGGCCAGTCAGTATGGAGAGTCCCTGGGCTCGGGTTCACAGCCCAGTGAGCTGCGGGCCGACCCGGGAAGACCCTGGGGAGGGCCCAGAGGCAGAGTGTGCTGGAATCGGGGCTGGTCCACCTCCCACCTGTGGATGCTTGCTACTACCTGAAGGACTGGCATGTGGACAGGGGACTGTTGTTATCCCCGCCACCTGTCTCCTCTGTCCGGGCCTGTCCCTCCAGCACAGACCCTCCCGGGACAGCCTTGGGGAGTGAGCTCTGTCCTGGGGACTGTTTTAGGGAGATGCTAGGGACTAAGTACTCCCGACGTCAGGGAAGCTGCCTTGGGAAGGGGGTGGGTCCTGCCCATGAATGCAGCCGAGCCTGTTCTAGCAGCTGTTCCCACGCGCTGGCTCCTGCAGCCTCTCCTTGCCACTCTGTGCACAGGGGCACTCAAATGGGGTCTCCGGCCTGAGGCAGAGCAGTTGGCGGGTCGGTGATGGCAGGGCCACCAGGACTCAGGGCCCAGGCCTCATGCTGCCAGCTCTGCAGACAGCCTGCCGAGTCAGGGTTCAGGGAGGGGCAGGTGCCCCAGCTGGGCTGCGGGTCCCCGGTGACTGAGACTGCTCCGTCCCTGGAAGCGAGCAGAGAGCCCTGCCTGGGGGTGTGACGCAGGTGTGATGAACTGAATCGGATAGTGGGATGGATGCCCACTGGGGAGGCCAGGCTCCGGTGTGGGCGGCGGCTCTCTCAGGGCAAGGGGCTTGTCAGGTCTGTTCTGCTCTTCTCGCCTGGGGACCCTGAAGGGGTCAGAATGTTCTAGAAGTTAGGGCTGGACTCTCTTGCTGAAATCGAAGGCCATTTCCCTTTCCCTGTGGTGAGAGGGAGGGAGACGGCGAGGAATGAGGGGCAGGGGGAAGAGGGGAGGCAGGAGGGAGGAAGAAAGAAGAGCCCAGTGGGTTCTCACCCTTTCCTTCCTTGTTTACACAGGTGTATTTTAAGAGATGCCGTCATGCAGGGAGACCTATTTTTACATTTTATTGGTTGGTTATTTTGTAACCAGTGTTTTCCACATCAAAAGGTTGTTCTCCAATCACCATTTTCATAGCAGCAAGAACCTCTCTCCAGGAGACCACACGCCTGGGTGAGCACCCGCTGTGCCCAGGGCCTGGCGCCAGCAAAGGAGAGCCACCTCCTCAGGGGTGGGGCAGGAGGGAAAGAAAGACATAGAAAGGAAGGAAGGAAAGAAGGAAGGAGGGAGGGAAGGAAGGAAGGGGAAGGTAGGTGAGGCAATGCTAAAGCTACTGATATATAACATTAAAATATTTATAATCGGTATTAAAAATAAATCCTCTTTAAAAATCTATGGAATAGGAGAAAATGTTTCAGAACCATGTACCTGGTAAGAGTCTAGTTTCCAGAATATGTAAAGAACTGTTCCACCTCAACTAAAAGGCAAACAACCCAATTTTAAAATGGGCCAAGTGTCTGAATAGATATTTCCCCAAAGAAGACAGACGCATGGAAGACAGGCGCACGGAAACCTGCCCAACAGCGCTGGTCACCAGGGAGACGCCCACTGAGTGGCAATGAGCTTACACGTCACCCCCAGGAGGAAGCTGCAAATCAGAAAGATGGAAGCGGTGAAGGCGGAGAAACGGGCGCCCTCGCTGGGGCTGGTGGGGAGGGAGAGTGGTGCAGCCGCTGGGGACCGCAGGCTGCAGGGTCTGCCAAAGGTTGACGGAGGACCCGCCGTCTCTCGCAGCAAGTCCGCTCCTCCGCACCCGCCCGAACAAGTGGGAACAGGGGCTCAGACACACGCACACTCGTTGCAGCCCCGCTCGCGTCAGCTGAAGGCGGAAACAGCTCGAGCGCCTAGCAGCGGAAGAGTGGACAGGCGGGGATGTGTCCGCACGATGGAATATTACTCTGCCTTCAAAAGGAACGAAGGACCGGTGCACGCTGCCAGGTGGATGGACGCACCTCAGGGACAGCCTGCCGAGTGAATGGAGCCGGACTGGAAGGATCCAATCTGTACGATTCCGTTTGTGTGAGCTATCCGTAATTTGTGAGTCCTTACGGGCAGAAAGCAGCTGGGTGCTCCAGCACTGGGGGTGGTTGGGAGGGGCGTGGGGGTAACGGGTGCAGGGTTGCATCCTGGGGTGCTGCCAGCGTTTTGGATTTGGGGGAGGGGGCGGTTGCCCAGCCTCGTGAAAGTGCTAGGTGATACCGACTCGTACACTTGAAAACGGTGAGCCATATGTTAGTGGATTTTACCTGAATTTGAAAACGCTTTACAGTAAATAACTCTAACAGAGTAATAAATGAAGTGTGTTTCTCATACATAGTCTCATTTGAAGAAACAAGCCCTAGGAGGGGGGCTGAATGAGTGTGGGGGGTGTGGAAACTCGGGCTGAGTCAGTAAAGGACTGCTGGGAACCTCCCAGCGAGTTTGGAGAAGGAGGAAGAGAGGACGGACCGGCTTCTTCCCTCGCTGGGCCCGTGGCGGGGGAGGGAGACACGAGGCCCCGCCGGGCTGAGTGCTGAGTCTAGCAGGTGGGGATTCTTCCCGAAGTCCGGACAAAGGGACTCGGGTTCCACGTCCCTCCTGGCAGCCAGCCCTCCGGGACAGAAGGGAGGGAATGAGAGAAAGGGAGGGTCAAGACCAGGAACAATGAGAGAGAGGAACCGAACTGCCCTCTGCCCGCTGGCTTGCAGGGGCGTCTCTCGAGTTTTCTAAAGAAATCGGAGCCCATAGAATTGTTCCAGAAATAGAGCTGCGATTGCGTGGCGGGTCCTGGAAATCGGACTTCCGGTGACATAAACGTGCTTGCCTTCACCAGCCGAACTTTCTGAGTAAAGGCGGAAAATTCACAGTGCCCGCCCCTCCAAGTCATTGTTGCACAGGCAAGGAGAGCTTGTCCCTGGCACATGCAGGCTGGGAGCTGGAGGGTTAGCAGGAGCAGAGCTTCAGCAGATGACTCAGATTCTTCCCAGGGCTCCCACCCCAAGAAAAACCAAGTCCCAGCACCCACCTGCCACCCCCAACTTCCAGCTCCTGCCCCTGCCCTCCGGCTCTGCTGTGCCCCAGGCTGTGGCCACTTGCCCATTGCCTCCTTCTGAGCTTTTCCACCAGCTGTCCAGCCTGGGACCGAAGCAGCTTGCTGGACCCCTGGGAAGTCATCGCTGCCCTGACTGGGGGGACTGAACCCACGACCTTTCAGTGTCTGGGACGATGCTCCAACCAACTGAGCAATACCAGCCAGGGCGCAAATCACTTTTCTGTGTAAGTATTCCCAAATATTGCACGGCACACACGCACGCACGAAAAAAAAAATGTGTTGTTTATCTGAAGTGCAAGCTTCACTGGCTGTCCTGTGTTTTATCTGGCAACCCTGTGTGTAAGGCTTCTCAACCCTTCTGACACAATTGTACTAATTCTCTGTATTAAATGTCCTCTGTTGAACTTCCTGCTCGGGGACCTTTTGTTGCTGGGTCCTGCCTGATACAGCGCTGGGTTCGCCGTGAGCCAGCGGCACCCCTCTAGAATCCTAAAGTTACTCCTGTGCCCCTGCCTTCTATTCACCTTCCAGAGCCTCGGGAGTTCAAAGAAGAAAGGTGGAATTCAGCGCTCACGTTAACTGAGCATCTGTACGTGCCAAGCTCTCAAAAACTTGGCAGAGATAAAGCGGTTTGCTATCTTAATTGCTGGCATCGGAACACCCCTCAGAGAGAAGTCTTGTTTAGGAAAATACCTTAACCAACCACGTGGGGTGAAATCGGAGGCCCCAAGGGCAGAGACCAGGACAACAAAAGCATTGGCTAGGCTGCCGGGCCTAAGAAAGCGAGGGGGTTCTTTTTTGCCTCTGAGAGAGCAGGGGACGGGGGCTCCAGTTGCTCTCTCGCTGTGTAGCAAAGCATCCCCAAACGCCGCGCTGTGAAACCTCAGGTTTATTATGCTCACGACTTGTGTGGGTGGGAAACTGGGACAGAACACAGCAGGGCGTCTTACGTGGGCCCCAGGAGGCCTGGGCCTCGGCCTCAGCAGAATGACTTTTGTCAAAGTGGCAACTCAGGGGCTGGCACCATAAAGGCCTCTGCATTCACTGGTCTGGTGGCTGATGATGCCCCAGCAGGGGGCAGGGGGGCGGGTGTAGGCTGATCTGCAGGGCCTCTCGGTGTGGTCTGCACTTCCTCACAGTGTGGAGGTCTCAGGGGACTTGGAGTCCTTGCATGTCAGCTCAGAGTCCCAAAAGCAAGCACCCCAGCGCAGGAAGCAGAAGCCACGTTGCCTTTCTGACTCAGGCTCCAAAATCTGGTACCTGTTTCTTCCTCCAGGAGCATTTGGGAGGAGTCTCAGGCCTGCCGGTGTCTAGGGGGGGAGGAGAGCAGCGCCCCCTCTTGACCAGAGGGTGGCGCAATCACGTGGGAGGAGAACTGGAGATGGGGGATGTGTTTCCCACCATCTCTGGAGAAAAGCACGGTTTGCCCCGCCCCCTACCCCCAGACCCCCAAGAGAGGAGAGAGAGAAGGAGAAGAAAAAGCAAAGTAATTGGGATACTCTGTGGAGGGAAGTGGCAGTGAGAAATGCCCAGGCAGAGGGTGGCTCTGCAAATTTAAAAATGGGTGGTTCACTTCACTTGGAAGTTGAACGCATCGCTGCAGCGTGAAAGTCCTTCTGGGCTTTCCCCAAACTTTAGTCAAGTGCCTCCAGGGCCACAGAAAGGCCTCGGCTTGTGTGTGTGTGTGTGTGTGTGTGTGTGTGTGTGTGTGTTTCACAGGAAGGAAAACTCCGAATGCCAGTGGATGGGGGTCTGAGGAACGCTCACACCCACTGCGCTCCCCCGAATAATGGCCCCTCTCCAACGATGTCCCCATCCTGACCCAAGTGCCCCCGGAGTAGGTTGCCTTACGTGGCAAGGGGGATTGGCAGCTGTGTGACTAAGTGAAGGGTCTTGAGGTGGGAAGGCGGTGCCTCGGAGCCCGGTGGGGCCCCATGCAGTCACAGGACCCTTGTCAGGCAGAGTCCAGGACAGAGGCGTGAGGACAGGTGGTGCGCTGCCTTGCGCCAGGGAACCGCGGCCACCTCTAGAGCCTGGAAAGAGTGAGGAAAGGAAGTCCCCCCCAGCGCCTCCGAAAGGAGCCCAGTCCTGCTCACACGGCGCCTGGAGCCCCAGGAGACCTGTTTTGGACATCTGACCTCCCCATCCCTCCGGAATGATCACACACTGAAGCCACATTGGTGGCAGCCCTGCCGTTTGTCCCCGCAGCCACAGGGAGCTCGCACACCATCCCCCAAGACAGCGCTGTGGGGACGCGGAAGGTTCCAGAACTTCTTCTTAGCGGTTAGCTGCTTCTCTTGACTGTGCTTTCCTCCCCTTTTCTGTTTCTCCACAAATATTATTCATGAAAGCTTTGAAGCCGAGAAGACCTGTGGGCTCATCTTGGCGATGTCAGAGGATGCTGACCTGTATCCCTGGCTTTGAGCCAGCTTGAGGGCTGGAGTGGAGGTGGCAGCCGAGGCCCTGGGTCCAGGGGAAGAGGAAGCAGCAAGGTCCCCGAATGCCAGGGGGTGGGGGCTGGCTGGAGGGGCACCTTTTCCCCACGGTGTGGGCTTCAGCAGGACTCAAGGGGGAGCCTTTCCTGAAAAACACCCACCGTGGAGCTTTTCGGAGGCTCCAGGAGTTGGCGCCAAAGTCAAGGGCCCTTTCCACGGCCGGTGTTCAAGATCCTTGACAGCTGGGCCAGAAAACAAGCCCAGCCTTTGACCCTTGGCCACCTTGGCTGAGGTGGCGTTTCTGGCCTCCCCAAGGCTGCCGGGCAGCTGGCAGGCCTGCAAAGCAGGGCCAGTTAATCAGCAGGCTCTTGTTTGTCTGGCTCAGCCTTTCGGTGACTTAGCACCCTCTTGGTCTACTTATGAGTATTTGCGATATCAGCGTTTAATAAAGCGTAATGAGTAACCAGGGCCCTGAGGACGCCACACCTGCCTTTGGTAAACACAGCTGACCTCCCCGGGGACTTTGGGCTGGGGTGGGGGGTGCAAATCCCACGTGGTTGAGAACTTGTGGCCTCCTGTGGGGCTGGGGGCTGGGCCCTGATGGGGGGGGGTGCTGGTCTTCAGTCCAGCACCCAGTTCTTACCCCACTGTGGGCCACCCAGCCTCTTGGAGCCTCTGCAAGGGATACGTCTAATTCTATAGCTTAGGAAACTGAGGCCCCAGGGGGGACTTGACCAAGGTGACAGCCAGGAAAGCACACAGATCTTCGTAACCGTGTCTGTGCCCAGGACAGACCCTGGACCTCACAGGAGCCAGTCCTAACCTTTCGGGTTCCCTCCCCGAGTCCCAGGCTCCAGGGCCTGATGGCGCCAAGACCCAGCACTCTACATTGGGCACCCACAGCCGGGTCGTTCCAGAGCGCAGGTGGGGGGTGTGCAGAGGCCTGAGAGCAAGACCCAGGCCCCTCGGGGCAGCTGGGGCAGTGCGGCCGTGCGGTGCTGCACAGCGGGCAATGGCGGAGAGCAGGAAGTCGAAGGATCCTGCGACAGGAAGTGACGCAGATCTGCCCTCGAAGAACAAAGTGATCTCTGCAAATACAAAGAAAGGGATTCCCATACTGTGGACGTCGTGTTGCAGCCTTTAAATATATCGTTGTATTTCATTCTCGAATATGTGCTGCTCAGAGAGAGGTATTCCCCATTACTCTCCAGCTCAGCATTGAGCTCAATTTTTGATCATTTTGTTTTTTTATTAAAGGCATTTATTTATTCACTTGACATATATTATTAGGTTCCTCGTATCCACCAGGACTGAGGATAACATGGCAAGCAAAAGTTTTAAAAGCTCTTGCTTTCCTCTCGTTAAGCCGTGAGCCCGTGAAGACAAGGACCCAATCTGGCCTCTTGGGACAAGTGGCGGGTAGATTGTTAGATGCTCAAACCATGTCTTAAATACTCAGGAATCTTGCCATGTAGTTCAGTGATCGGTTGCTTGAAATCGATGGTGGTGCGAGTATTTATACCACAGAAATCAGCAGAGGCCACGGACCAGGGCCTTTTTCTTCTGGAGCTGAGTGTGAATCACCAGCGCACCATCTTCCCCTCTGCGTCCGGGCCCGCCCACCATGAGAACTGGGTAAGCACTTACCCAAACTGGTGAACACGCAGATCCACCCCTGTGAAACAGGGATGTGCTAGGCCCATTTTTCAGCTGAGGAAGCAGAGCTATCAGAGTTTTCTCATTTGCTCCAGGTCAGACAGCTTGTAGGGGTGAAGCTGGAATTCAGCCTCAGGTCCCTGGGGTCTCCGCTGCAGGAAAGAGGAGGGGAGGGGCCCGGTGAGGCGAGGAGGGGTTTGTGAGATCAGATCTGGGTTTCTGAGCGTCAGGACCAGGCCCCTGAGAAGCGGAGGCACAAAATGCTCTTGCCTGTTGTTGATCAGTTTTGTTTCCAAAAATATAAATGTCCACCTGAGGGACCTGGCGTCCTTCCCAGCCAGGCATGTTTAAAGCCGATTTGAGGTGCGGTCAGCTGACGCGCCTCGGGGGTGATGGCTTCCGTGTGTGCAGCTGTTGGCGGAGCGGCCGATAGACCGCTGGTTTTCGTTGAAGAGGTGGTTCGTGAAGGCTTCTGTGTCACTGGGCCAGCCGCCGGCTCCTCCATCGAGCCGAGAGCTCCCCGGAGGCAGTGCCACCAGTCTCGGTCAGCCACCTGATCCCAACGCCGTCAATTCTGCCCCCGAGTAGGCTCCTGGCAGGTGGTGTGAGCGATTGTGGTCAACAAGCAGCCTATGTTTATTCTGCTTTGAAAGTGAGCATGGTGTTATCATCTCATCTAGTTAGTGTGATGTTATCTTGGAAAACACAGATAATTACAAGAAAGAAAATAAAAACTATAACCCAGCCCCAGAGAAAGCCATGTTTATCGTTCTGGTATATTCTTTTAGAAACAGGTGTGTCTGTGTGTGTGCCTACGAAATCACATAGTTTGTATACATTCGTATTTTGCTATTTTGTTGTTTTTACCGAATCCTTTATCAGAACAATTTCACGTGATGGTAGAGTCCTATAAAAATTGTTGTTTCATAGTCTGCTTAGCACACTATCATATGGAGTTACCAAACTTTATTTTATTTCACTGATCCCCAACTTTGGACATGTATGTTTTTTATTCTTACAAATGTCACTGGGCTGGTGACTTTTTCTACAGAAACCCTTGTCCAGATGTCTGTTTTCCCTTTTGATTGGGGTCCCTGGAAGTGGGGTTCCTGAATCAGGAGGGAAGAGGGTTCATAGTCATGCATGAGGCTAACTTCCTAAAAATGGGTTCCAGGGCCTTCCGGAGCAGCGTGGGTTTGCATTTGCACCTTCCAGAGTCGAGGTAACTGACGTGTGCTTCTTTGGCCGCCTGAGTCGGGAGCGCTGCATTTCCGGTTGTTGAGAACCAGCCACATTTCCTCCTGCCCTGCCCTGCTCTGCATGGGCGGGAGCCCAGGGCGCAGCCCTCCAGCGCCGACCCTGCAGGGGGCGCTGGCCCTGCCCCTGGTGGCCTCCCTGGTCCTCAGACCCACGGCCCGCTCTCCGCTTAGTGCTGCCTGCCGTCTTGGAGGCTGTCACAGAAGCAGAGCCAGCCCGTCCCCTGGCACAGGGGCGGTGCGGATTCCGGGAGGGTTGGCACAGCCTCACGGCTTCTGGGAAAAGCCACAGCTCACCTGGCCAGTGCCTGAGGCCGACGTGGCACCCTAACGTGCCCCCTTCTCAGTGGGAGGCAGGACTAGGGGGGCACAGGGCAGAGGCCGGGGTGAGGCCGGGCTGCCTCCCCGACCTGCCTCTCCGCTCACGTGGCCCCCAGCGAGGCCGAGCTGTGGCTGTCCCCTGGGCAAGCGGAGAAAGAGAAGCTCAAAAGTGAAGGAGAGGGGGAAAAAGAGGTCCCTGCCTCTGGGGTCTAGATTGGGAAAGAACTGGGATCATTCCAGATTCTCCCTCAGAATCGACACTAAAATAGTCAACTAATGGGTCTCCAATCACAGAGACACTGTGCTAAGCTTTGCTTGCAAAATGGTATCAAATCGTTCCAGGTGTTTCGGAAGGAGGCATGCTCTTCGGAGGGAGGCCCGGAGAGGTTAAATCCTGTGCCCAAGGGTGCGCTGCTGGGACGTGGGAGAACCAGACCTACCCACCGCCGTCCACCACCTGCGTGGGTCCGGCATGCCATCACAGGAGGAGGGGAGGAAAGGCACAGGGACCTGAATGTCCCGAGGTGGGTGGGGAGCTAAAGGCGCTCCAGGTGGCAGGAGCAGGAGGTGCCGAGGGCCCCATGGAGGGCGAGGGCCGGCCGTGCTGAAGGGCTGGGCCTTTAGGTTGAGGTCAGCGGGAGCCATCAAGGGCACGCACTGGGGTGGGGGTGGGGGTGGGGGTGGCGGCAGGATGTCAGTGCTCAGTGTCGACCTTCAGGCAGGTCGCTCCTTTTCAGACAGGGAAGTGAGGGCTCCCTCTGCAGCTGTGCCGTGGGAACCCACCCTGTGCCTGTTCTGTGCCTCCCGCCAGGGGCTGGGGACTGCAGAGGAAGTTCAGTCTGCCCTGAGCTCGGGGGCTCACGGACCAGTGAGAGAGATGCGGAGTCAGACAAGCTCCTAGGGACTCTGAGAGGCTCAGCCCCCTTAGCACCAGAAATGCCTTACGGAAACCGGAGCAGCAGTGAGATCGTAGTTAGAGGGGGTGGTCTGCTTTGCTCTCCTCAAGCCCCCAAACTGCCACCGAGGTGGCCCCCAGGACACGCCAGCTACCAGAAGTCTTCCAGTGGGAACCACCCTCTCAGGCTGCAGGGAGATCCCAGACCCGAATCACCTGCTCATCCTTCTCTTGTGTTTGCCTCGAACGTTTTCCTGAAAGGCAGCCCAAGAACGCCGAACACTTGTTTTTGTCACGTCCAGCACAATATTCTTCCTTTGAGGATTTGCGACAAGTCCAAACAAACCACCCTCTGCACAATTTATCGGCTGTTATGAGTCAGGACTGCCCATCCCAGGGGGAAGGAAGCAACCAAAGAGCTTCCCCGGTGGAGTCGACGGGCATCAGGCAGAGAACACGCACCGCGGGGGGGTGCCTGGGACAGCCAGGCTCCCAGCGGAACGAGGGCGGGTGGCCGTCAGGAGGCCTCGGAATGGAAGAGCAGGCTGGAGGGGCAGCAACCAGAGCTCCAGGGTCTCAGCTTCAGTGTCTCAGCTTCAGTGTCTCATTCGTTTCCTGTGGCCGCGGTAACAGCCCATGAGCGACTCAGGGTCACAAGCAGCAGGCTTGCGGCTCCGCAGGCCAGGAATCTACCACCAAGGCGTCAGCTGCGCTGCCTTTCTTCCGGAGATTTCAGGGGAGAGTCCGACTTTCGCCTTTTCCCCTGTCTGGGGGCCGCGCACACTCCCCAGCTGGTGGGCCCCTCGCACATCACCTTCGTGCCCCGCCCCCCCCCGCCCCCCTTCCCGTGGTCTCAGCATCTCCTTCTGTTTCTGACTCTGACCCTCCTGCCTCCCTCTCTAAGGGCCCTTGGGATTATTACCTCGATGCATTTTGAGATCCTTCACTTAATCACGTCTACCAAGTCCCTTCTGTAGAATATGTTCATGGCTTCCAGGATTAGGAATGTGGACATCTTTGGGGGAGGGGGCTGTATTCGGCCGGCCACTAGGCCGAGTCCCGGAACAAGTGGTCTCTATTTTCTGTCTCAGGCCACTCTGCTAGGGACCATGGTCAAGAGAGGCAGTCCAGTGGGGCCTGGCTTTGGCCACAAGCCCCCAGCTCACCCAGGACAGTGCGACCCACCTTGCTGCGCCCCCACAGTCTGCCCACAGTGAGGATGAGTGAGACTTTAACCGAAATTCACGGACCCTCATCAGACTCAACGGGACACGGAGGCTGGGCAGCCAAACACACATTTGCTACATTCAAGGGGGAGGAGAAGAGACACCACTGTGAGGAAGGCATTGTCGCTGTCTGAGTATCGAGTCCGAGCCTGTCACCACTGGACGGGGGTCACCAGGTTCCTCCTCCTTCAAGGGAAAAAGCCGATGCCCGAAGAAAGCATCATTCCGTCTACGCTCACCAGCAAGGAGGTGGCAGGGCGACTGCAGGGAGAAGTAAGAGAAATTTCTGGATTCCCAAAGAAATAGAACAAGGGTCAAAGACTGTTGCAAGAAGGCCCAGGGTGGCTGAGTGCGAAGAACGGCTGCCCAGTGCCACGCCGCGCCTGCCACCTCCGTCAGGCAGCGACCGTGGGCGCCACGCCCGGGACTGGACGGGACTGATGGCTTGTCCTAGAACACGCTGCCGTTTTAACTGCAGGGAGGGAGGAAACTGAGGCTCGAGAGGTGGAAATGCCCAACAGCGCCCGTTTAAGGTGGTCAAGTGCAGAAGGCCGGCTCTGAAAGGCTTCAAAACCCACCCTGTAACTGACCAAATCCAGGGTTAGGCTGCTTTGTTTTTCTCTTCTCTGTTTTGTTTTCCATGAAATCCAAGGCTGGGTGGGTACAGAAAGGAATCCGATACACTTTCTCAGGCCTGGAACTTTTCCCAGAGCCCTGGGGACAGAGAACCAAATTGTGTAGACACACCCTCTTGGCCGGAAAGTTCTTTAAACAGCCCTTCCAGCCGGCTCGGTTCCTCTTTGTCCCCTGGCGAACGGAGGTCAGAGTGCAGGGAGGTACCAGTCAGTGCTCACGGAGGGCAGGACAGACCTCACTCCTGGGCATCCCCGAGCCGGGCAGGCGGGAGGCACAGAGCAGAGAGAGGTCAAGCTACCTGCCTCGGGCCACACAGCAGGAAGAGCTGGTG
Source organism: Anoura caudifer (assembly GCA_004027475.1). Classification (NCBI taxonomy): domain Eukaryota; kingdom Metazoa; phylum Chordata; class Mammalia; order Chiroptera; family Phyllostomidae; genus Anoura; species Anoura caudifer. The sequence goes on from PVKU01003796.1 coordinate 47,043, forward strand.
CCAGGATACAAGTGGGTTCTGCCAGGTCACAGGGCCCCTGTGACCATCCCCCTGAAGCAACTTAAAAGTGAAGTAGGCTTGGAGTCAAGGGTCTCGAGCCAAGTCCTGCTGTCTGGAGGCTAGTGGGAATGGCGCTCTGTCCTCTGGCCGGCGGGGCCTGGAGTTCCGACCAGGAACATCTTGCACAGAGACCTTAGCCCCAGGGGCCAGGCAGTTGCAGCTTGTGGGCCAAGCAAGAGCCTGCCCAGCCTTGTGGTGTTGCTCCAAACCTACACAGAGGGGCCCAGCCGGCACATCTGCCCAAGGACCCCGGGACACAGCCCGGGGTGGGGCCCCTCTTTCGAAAGCAGGCTCTGACCCGGGAAGGCGGGCAGGGTCCCCTCTCAGGACAGGTCACGGGGAAGGCAGCTGTAGCTCCTAGAGCAGGACCTCCTCTGACCCCTCCGACATCTCCCGATGGGTCAGCCGTGTGTCTCGTCGGGGCTCTCCCCCTGCCTGCCATCAGCCTCACTCAGCGCCCATGTCGCATGGGCCACCCTAACCTCCTTCCGGTTTGTCCAACCAGAAACGCTTCTCACCCCAGGGCCTCTGCCAGGTGACACGAAGGCCCAGGCTCTCAGCAGGGTCAATGATTCCCGGGGTGACCCGGGCTCATTGCTTGCCGTCCTCGGTTTCCTCACCTATCTCCGGGGAGCTTGGGGCTGCTGCAGCTAGGACCCCTCCATTCTCAAGTGGGAAGACCCCCATTACCAAGGGGAGGAGGCCAAAGAGAACTCCATGACCCCACTGAGTTCACCAAGGGTCACCGCCCCTTCTGCTTGGGTCTCCCAGGGCCCCGAGAAAGAGCCACCATCGTCCTCATATCAGAGAGATGGTGGGCAGAGAAGGGAGGGGAGCCAAAGTCACAGGCGAGACCTCTTTCGGGAGTCTGGGGAAGCCCAGTGATCCTGCAGGGGGTTGGATGATGTCCCCCAGCCCAAAATATATAACCACCAGGGACCTGTGAATGCTACTTGGCTTGGGAAAGTTCTTTGCAGGTTCGATGAGGGCTCTCTCAATGAGATCGTGCCCCAAACCCAAGGTCAGGTGTGTTTATGAGAGAAGGAGGGGGGATCAGAGGCACAGAGGAGAGCCCACGCAGAAGGAGGCAGAGGCTGGAGCAATGGGCGTGCCCCCCGAGGGACAGCAGGGTTGGGGCAGCCACCAGGAGCTGGGCCGACTCCCCTCTCCCCGGGCCTCCAGAGGGAGCCAGCCCGCTCCCACCTGGCGTTCACTTCCGGCCCCAGAGCTGCGAGAGGACTCTGGGCTTTAAGCCCCTGGGTTTGCGGTGATCTGTTTGGTAGACACAGGAAACGAACGCAGGCCTCTTACCAGAGCAAAGCATTTGAAAACATACTCTCAAATACCTAGGGTGATAAAGGAAACCAAATGCCAGAAAACCCCCACCCCTCCCTGCAGGCCCCTGGCGAGTCCCTTCCCCGCTGTGTGGCCCTGAGGTCAAAGAGGAAGGGAGTGTGCGTGGTGTGAGTGTGTATCTGTGCTTGTGTGTGTCGTGTGAGGAGGGTCTGTGTGTCCATGTGTGTGATGTGTGTGGTGCATGTGTGAGGTGTGTGACATCTGTGATGTGTGTGCGGAACCGAGAAGAGCCCAGCGGCTGTCCTTCTGGGCCCATCGCAGGCCCTGTCCCCCTCACTGCCCAGGGGACCAAGCACTACACTCTCCTGAACCCCAGGGCCTGGTGCTGGCTCAGAGCAGCAGCTGTCACAGGGCAGAAGCACAGCCTGGGGTGGGCGAGGGGACATTCAGTCTCCGCGGCCCAGTTGTGGGCCCCACGCCTCTCTGGCCTGTCTCCGTGGGCACCCACCACCTCCGTTGCAGCCCCATGGGGAGGACACCACTGTGGCTCCCAGAGGTCTGGCCTGGCCTGGAGTCTCCTCTGAGGACATCTGTGTCCGGCCCAGCAGCCCGGCAGGCACGACTGGAGCACCTGTGGGCATCCTGGCCGCGACATGTCCTAGCCCAGCCTCTGCCGAGCAGCCGCCACCTGGCCCAGAGCCTCAGCTGGACAGGAAGAGAGGACTGTTCGCTGTGTCGTGTTAAAAATACTTCATGGGAAGTGATATTTCCCTTCCGCCCAGGCAGCTGAGGCCTGGGCTGAGCTCAGGGATTCCAGAATGTTATGCCCTCACTACCGGGGCTCAAAACCAGGCTCCCCACTCCCAGCTTCCAAATGGCTCAGTTCCATCTCCCCAGATGCCGTAGGGCTGGGGGCCGCTCCCAGGTACCCAGATTAAACCCCAGCCCCTCGCCACCAGCCCTGAGGCCCTGTGGTTCTAGCCTCCCCCCTCTCCATTCTTATCCTCACCCACTGCCTGGCCCCATTCACTGCCTCTGAGCAGCTCAGGCCTTTTCCTCCCTGCCCGCTCGTGTGCTGAGTCACCCCCCCCCGAAGGCTCTCCCCCACCCCAAAACTCAGCTTCAACGTTTCCTTTCCTGAGACGCTTTTCTTTAACCACATTGTCCAAGCCGGTTTCCCATCCCTGTTACTCACTCCCTCCTCGGCCCTGCACTTCCCCTTCACAGCACAAGGGACGACAGCATGAGAATGTGTGTGTGTTTGTTGGTTTGTCCACTTGTGTATTGCATTTTGCCCGCGCACGACTGTAAGCTCGCCAAGGCTAGGAGTATGTCTTTCTGGTTAACCAGTTTATGGGCAGGGGATAGTTTCCTGTACATAGCAGAGGCGTGTGTCAGCCAAGATAAAATGGGTTATGCTGCAGGGACAAAGGCCTCCAGATCTCAGCTACTCAGAGCCAGGGAGGCTCCTCTCCCACTCATGCCAGGTGTACACTGTGGGTGACCGGGGACTAGGGGCTGGGGCCAAACCATGATCCCTCACGGACTCCGGGTCCCGAGTAGAGAGGCCCTGCCTTGACCTTTAGCTTTCTGCAGAAGAATGTGGAGAATCACACTGGAATTTCAAGTTTCGTCCAGAAGTGACATAATTCACTTCCTTTCATCAACCAGAGCAGCTCACACAGCTCAGAAGAAGACCCAGAAGGAAACAGAAGCAAAATATTTCACAACAGCCCCATGCAACGAGCCTGGGGCAGCCTAGTGAGAGCATGAGATGTGGGACTAGTCGCTTGGGTCACCTCAGCCCATGGCGAGCCAACTGCCCCTTTATACCAGCCAGCCAGCCTGCAGCTGGTCTACCAGAAAGCCTGGCCGGGAGCAGCCACAGTCTAACCAGAGAGTCACCATTGCCCACTGGCCTGTGAGCAACGGTGAAAATGGTGACTGCCTCCAGCCACCAAATGTGGAGTGGTTCATTGTGGAGCTCAGTAAAAATGGGTTGAAAGAGTGAAGAGGAACAAAGCAGCTTCTTTCCCCGCTGTGCCTTCTCTGCCAAGTCCAGGCTGGGCCTCCAGAACTGGGAATCCTGATTGAAAATGTCAAGACCAACACCAGTGGGTAGAGACAAGGTTTTACTGGAAGGTCTAGACTTTGCTCTGACTCTGTCGCTCACTTGAGTTGTTCTTGGCTAAGTCTTTTTCCTTTTGTGACTCAGTTTTCCTAGATGAAAATCAAGGGGCCCATTTTAACATCCTCCAATGTCCCCCAATCCCCTGCCCTACCCTGCAGGGCGGGCTCTCTAAGTTGTTCCTCACAGGCTGGGATCTCCCAGGAGACAGGCCACTGAAATACGGGCAGGACAAGGTCTGGTGGCTTCCCAGTGGTGTCCTGGGCCAGCTCAATGGGACTGGAAACCACAGTTCTGTCCCAGGGAGCGGGGTTCATGCTGCCCTTGGGTTTAGGAGAATTCAAGCCAGGGGGAGATTCCAATTTTCTGAGGGCTTCATCTACCCCTCAGGGGCTCAAAACCAAACCCCACCAACACATAAGCACACCCCTGCACAGATCCTGGCCCAGGGCCGAGCCCTTGGGGTGCAGAGGCAGCCACCCTAGACCCCAGGTCTGCAGGAGCCCTTGGTGCATTGCAGGAGGTGAAGGCTCCTTCCGAACTTAGGGTTACACCTTAATTCTGCTGCTGAGTCCGTCCACCGGGCTTTTCATTTCGCTTACGGTATTTCCCAGTTCTCAAGTTCTGTTGTGTTCTTCTGTCTTCTATTTCTTTGCTGCGAATTTCTGTTTCTTTGATGAGGCTTTCTTTTTTACTTTTTGCCAAGCATGTTTATAATTACTCACTGAAGCAGTTTTATAATTGCTGATCCAAAGCCTTTGTCAAATAATGCTAACACCTCCATCATCATGGTATTGGCATCTATTGGTGATCTATTTCCAATCTCTTTAAGAATGGCCTGGTTCTTGGTAAGATGTGATTTTCATTTGAAACCTACACATTTTCATCGTATGTTGTGGAGACTCTGGATCTCATTTATACGTTCTGCTTTTTTTTTTTTCTGATGTCACTCTTGTGAGCAGCGGGGGACGCCTTGTACTGCCCGATGAAGGAGGAAGTTTAGGTTCCCTCTCTCACTTCCAAGGCAGAGATCCTGGAGAGTTACTTGATTATCTCTGCTAGTCCCCATAAGGCCCTAAAAGAGAAGGGAAGTACCCCTGGCTGGTGTGGCTCAGTGGATTGAGCACCAGCCTGTGAACAAAAGGGTCGCTGGTTCGATTCCCAGTCAGGGCACATGTCTGTGTGGTGGGCTGCTTCCCCAGCTGGGGGCGTGCGAGAGGCAACCGATGTATCTCTCATACATCATCAATGTTTCTCTTCCTCTCTTTTTCCCTCCTTTCTCCTCTTCCTAAAAATAAATAAATAAATTCTTTTTTTTTAAAGAGGGGAAGTAGGTACAGTTGCTGCCCCAGCTGTGACCATGAAACTGCGGAAAGGAGAAGGTTCGTTGCTTGCTCAATCACATAGCCGCCATGTTGTATTAACAGGGCCGGGAGCCGGCCTGAGCCGATCCATTTTTCTCTTTGGCCTCTCCATCGTGGTCGCGACCAGGCCGCAGCCGTCACTGAGTGCTGAGGGCCCGGGATGGGGCCTGGGGCAACGTCGGTGCTCAACACATGCGACAAACTGAACTGCTGATCCCCAGAAACGCAAATGGACCGGGTAAAGAAGTGGCTGCTCAGGCAACACAGGGAAGTCCTGGGCAGGGCCAGGCCTAGGGGTCCGTGCAGGCTCTGCCCGCCTGGCTCTCCCTTGGTCTGATTTCCCATCTGAAAATTGGGGCTCATGAGACCTTTACGTTTCAATGAGAGAAACGCGTAAGATCATGCAGCACAGTTCCTGGGAGGGGGGCGGGTAGGCGCAGGTCATCAACGTGTCTGCTCTCATCCCTGCTCGTGAGAAGCCCTGTGCAGTCTGGAGGGAAAGGAAGCCACTGTGGGCCTGAGGGACGATGACCCAGCAAAGAGCTGAGGCCCAGAGAGCCTGGGAGAAGATGCAGGGGCAACCTGGAGTCAGGCTCTGCATGGAGGAGCCCCAGGCTGGCCTAGCTCAGATTCCAAACTCAGTTTAAGGAGTGCTTGGAAGGATCCTGCAGCCTGAGAGGCAGGTTTCCAGGAGAAGAGGCACTAGGCTCCCCTCCCTCTGCAGAGAAAGAGGAGGGACTGGGCGGTCGGCCAGGCCTGCGCTCCCAAGCCTAGGGCTGCTGCACCCTGAGCCAGGGGAGTGCCGGGGGCTGGGGTCCCTGCAGCAGGAAGCCCTCCAATCTGTGTGGGCTCCTTGGGATTCCTGAGTAGGTTTTCAAGGGCCTGGGGCAGCTTCTCCATGAGGTCCAGGCCCAGGCCAGGAGAAAGGAGGATCATCTGCTGCTTCAGCGGAAGCCGAGGAATGAGGAAGGTCGTCCATCTGGTGGCACAGGCTTATTCAAAACCATTTCAAGACAGCTTGACTTCCAGTGGCCTCCCAGACACCCTCGGTCACCCAGGGTCTTCCCGTGGCCAGCAATGCTCTGGGGCACCCAGGGATCGCAGCCTCTCCGGCCCCACCTGGTGTTTCCCCCATCACTGTCTAGGCCCTCCCCGGGGGGCCCTCCCTTGCCCCCTCCATGCAGACCTGCTCTTTTCCACCAGAAGACCTCCCCGTATGTGCCCCTCTGCCTGCAGTGCCATCTGCCTCCATGCCCAGGAACAAGCTATGGGATTTAGATTTCAGTGGCGATGTCGTCCCAGACCCCTGCGTCCTACTCCCCCTGTGCCCCAGGCTCCCCCTCAGCACCTGTTTGTCCTCCTGGTCAGTGTGAATTTTGTGACTACTTTTCTTATCTTGTGGTTCTTCTTCTTTGCAATTTGAGCCCAAGTTCCTTGAAAGTGGAGACGTCAGGTTTTGTGTTCCCTCGTGTGCCCCTGCTGTCTAGCAGGGTGCCAGGGCACAGTTGTGCCCGTGGGTATTTCATGAACAAGCAAAGGAAACACACTTGGAAAATCCACTTTTCCTGGAGGTCAGGGAGCTGAAGAGAACTTGCTGGAAGGGGAAACAAAGTAGGCCGAATATAGAAGTAAGTGTAAGAGGACCCCGGACAAAATTGGGAATTTATTTCATTTGTATAAAATATGTCTCAATATTTATGACGGACTTATGATGTGCCTACTATTCCTGGGAAGATGGTGAATCTCACAGCCAGATGTTCTTTTTGGCCAGGACGCTACCATAGAAGGCTGAATATTTTGAGTATTGGCTCTGATACCCACTTTGTTATGTAATGAGATAACACAGAGTCCTTGACCTACACTCAAGTGAAGAGCAATTGATTCGTAGGTTAATTGCCATTTAGCAGGAAAGGGGTGATAACTGGAGAGGTTCAGAGAGTGACAGAAGACCTTTGGAGGGAAGGTGACTTTGGAGGCTCCGGGGGGCGGGGGGGCAGGTGGGTCAATCCCCATGGACTCTGGCAGAGCCTGGAGCCGGATGGGAGAGGAATGGGCGGGGACCACAGCAAGCTGGCACACAGGACATGGCGGAGAGTTCACGGCAGTTTGAATCTGGGTGCAGAGCACCTGTGATTTGGGAGGTAAACCTAGAACCCCTTTCTGCCCCCGGTTTGGCTGGTCTTTACAGCCACATGTCTGAGAACGCAGAGGCTTTGGAGCAGGGCGGGGGGTGTGTGATCCAAGCCACCATCTGAAGGCCCCTTGGGAGGATGCGGCAGCAGCGGGAGAAGCCGGGCAAGCCACACAGCCAGGGGAGGGAGAAGAGGACCAATTCGGGCTGGTCACAGGGAAGAACACAGGGCCAGGGTGGTCCCATAGGCAGTTTGGTGAGGAGGCCACACCGAAGGGGCCCTTCCGGGACTTGTGGGTTTGCAGCAGCATCTGCAGAACATGTCAGGATGAGATGCCCAAACACTTGGACCCAAAGCTCAAGAAAGCACAGGCAGCTCCTTCCAGAAGGAGGTTTCAGGGCTGCTGTTGCCTGGCTTCTTGGCCGTGACTTGTGACCAGCTCCGGCCTGTGTCTCGCCTGCAGCCTGGGGCGGGCAGGGCCTCTGCTCCCAGCCCCTTCCCCTGATCGATTGCATTTGTCCCATCACCTCTTGGCTTAGAGCCAGGACAGTCAGCCCGGTGTTGGTGTCCGGGAGGAGGACCGAACCCATGGCCCAATCCCATGGACTCGGTAACTTCGTGGGCCTTCAAGGCTTCCTTGGACTTAAACAAAGGCTCGAAGGAAACATGGCGCCTGGGGCTGTGTGTAGCCCTGGGCTTTTTCTGATGCACTTTCTTCACATCTTTTCTTCTGGAGGTTAATGCACATCCTCAGCCCCCCCCCCCCCGTAAGAACAGGGGGCATGTTCGGGTACGGCCCGCACCCTGCCAAGTGAACCTGCAACCAGAGGCGAGTCCGTGGGCACTGACCCCCACCAGGGGGCCGAGCGCTTTACCGAGATTAGTCTGTTGATTTTATTTTAATTACTTTCTCAGCTAGTTCTTTTATGTAGGTTCCATTCTCTTCTTGTTCTACAACAAGGACATGGAACGGGAAGGGATGTGGCCGGTCCCCAGCCAGGAGTGACAGACAGGGTTACAATGCCAGGCCCGTTGGGTTTCGACCCCACGCTCTCCCTCCTCTGAAGGCAGTCCGTCTCTTTTGTCACCTAAACTCTAATTCCTACAGATTAAAACAACTACCTTGAACCTTTATTTTCCCACTGAATTACCCAATATTTTGTAAGAGTGCCATTGACTTGCTGCGATTCTTTTACTGATGACTGAGGCACGCAGCTTCCCCTGGACTGTCGGGGGTGGGGGGAGGGAAGGCCTGTACGACTGTTCTTGCAGCCTGTTTCTCTAAATGTTGTGTGTGTGTGTGTGCGTGTGTGTGTGTGCGGGGGGGGGGGAATCTCTCATAGGAATGTGACTTCCCACGAATAAGATACCTTTCCAGGAAAAACAAATCAACATTTATAGAGAAATGGATTTCTTCTGTTGGTGGAGGACAGGCTGCCCCCTTACTTGGCCAGTTACTTCTCCCAAAAGGAATCCTCAGCCCCAGCCCTGTGTGCTCCTCTCTCCAAGCTCCCAACACCCCTAATTCGGCTGCTGTGGCGCCATCCCTGTGCGTTTTCATGTCGCTCCAAAGCTGCCTTTGTCAGAGGGTGAGTCGCACGCTGCTGTGAGACATCCCCCAGCCCTGGACAGGGACCATCTTTGGGTCAGGGACCATGTCTGTTCCACTTTGTATCCTGGGAGCCGTGCTCACTGCCCGGCCAATAGTATAGACTCTGTACATGAGAAATATCTGAGTGTCAAGAGTCCCAAACAGGTAACTTTTAATTATTCCTTTCTTGCGCCCACCTTGGTGAAGCCCACCTGTCTTTTGAGGAAGCAGACCAGCTCTCTAGGACCCCAGGAGTCAGAACAGAGACCAGCGAGTAGAAGCTTCGAGAACGCGATGTCAGAGAGAATATTCAATACTCTCCAAAGATGACAAGAAAGGCAGGGACCATCCCGGTGAAAGACATGGTCGAGCAGAGACAGGTGGAGCACTCTTTCTATGCAGATGACGTCAGTAATCACACACACCTGGAGGCTGGGATCCAGGTGTGTGTGATTATAAATTCTACGCTGGATAAAGAAGAGAGCGGGCCTCGGATGCCGATGGTGATGTTTCTGAGGAGTTGCTGCTGCTGTCTGTTCCTGTTACCTCCGGTGCATCGTTTTTCAGGACCTCTCTTGTCTCATGTATGAAAGGAAGAGGTGTAGGGAGGCTTCAAAAGGACTAGAACTGGTCATCCCACCTGGCTGTCTGCAAAAAATCAACATGCAGCGGCAAAAGATCTTGCATCAGTTGTCCGTTGAAGCAAGGCTGATCTAAGTTGGAAAACAGAGTCTAGAAACCTCAGTATGTCAACAGGAAGACTGTTACATAAATTAGGATAGATCCTCACTGTATCTCAGTAGCTTAATATTGAAAAGATTAGGTTAGGGATCTGCGTACGGGAAAATTCGATCTCGATACACGTTTTTCAGCAATCACGAAGCGTGGCATGCAGCACAACAGCACTTTGTACGCGTGCCTACGTAAAGCCATCTTTGCTAGGAGCACAAAGAGACAGGTAGAAAGATGCGATTGTTAGTACCAGGCACATCGAGAAGTGGGACCAGAACGGGTGGAGAGGTTGTCAGTTATAATCAGATCCAGGTCCACAGAATGGAAAACTCGAAAAAGGCAGTGGCTTAAGTAAATAGGGGATTTCGTTGCCTCTCAAAAAAGGCCCCGCACCAAGGAGGCTCCGTAGTCATTGGCGCGCTCTATCTCTCTTTCTGCTTCACCACCCTCGACTAATGACCTCTAGCCTCAAGGTCACCCGAGGTCAAAGATGGCGGCTGGGGTTCTAGCAGTTGTGTCCAGGCAGGATGTGGAGAGAGCTGTTCATGCCTCTTTTGGGGAGCAGTATGAGAAGTCCCGCCAACCACCCCTAATTGCAAAGGGGGCTGGGAAATATCGGGTTTTTTTTAAAGCTGGCTACAATACTCATATTGTATCATACCACATTGTATTATAGCACATCATATTATATTTTAATCTATTGGGCAGCCCCAATAATAAAGGGCTGTACTACTAAGGAGGAAATGCAGGGTGGCTATTGGGTGGCCACGGAGTGTCCCTGACGCAGGAAGATTATTAACTGTTTAATTGCCATAGTACCTGGCTAACTACTATAGGAACACGTTGCTGACCCTTGGAAAAATCCAGTTAGGAAAGGTGTTGACAACAGAAGAAGGGAACTCCCTTTTCTTAGCACATATCGTGGGCCAGCCAGGCATTTCCCCTGTTACCTCACTTCGTCCTCACGCTCACCCCTTCTCCTTTGCCAGAAGAGGAGTCCGAGAGGCAGAGAAGGGACGCAAATGTCCAACAGTGTCCTTGTCACTGAGGGGCAGAGCCGAGGCTGGGATCCAGGTGTGTGTGGTTATAAATTCTACGCTGCAGTCTGAGACTATTTTCTGGATGGGGGACATACACACACACACACAACTAACTCCTGGATAATTCCAGAATCCTAATCTTGACAGGGGCTGGATTCCTTAGCCAGATTATTAGGATGGCAACAGGAGGGCAAATACCGGGTTTGCTCTGGCTTCTTGATCTCTGACGGACGTTACCCAATGGGGAGGCTCAGGACACCAAGCTGTGTTTCCCTCCAGCACGGATTCATTTCCCGGCAACCTGAGTCTTTTCTTTCCTTTTTTTTTTTTTTTGTTCCTCTTGTTAGTTTTCATGTCAACATTCAGGCAAAGACAAGGAGGCAAAAAATAAAGAACACATTTTCTTCGCCCCGTACCCCACCCCCGTTTCCTAACTTAAGTCCAATTTCATAAGCGTGAGGAGGACGAGCTCTGAGCCCCGCATAAACACCGGGCCCCTCTCGGATCTTCGGATCTTCGTCGACAGGAACTTACGAGCGAAGCACGGAGGGGAACCTAGGGGATGAGCGCGTTCCAGCCAAGCTGCTGTCAGCGGCCCGCTGCGTGAGAAAGCAGGAGAGCTGTGGGCGTGTTCCTTGAAGCACTTTTCCTTCCAGACACGATGGGAGCAAACACGAGGAGAAGATACCGCATTCCTCCATTCTCTGCCAACTCGGGCCTTCGTTCTCGGTCTCTCTGTCTTACCAAGATGCAATTTCATCCCTGAAAGGCAGGCGTTCCTCGGAGAAATGTGAACCTTCTTCAGTGGAGTACATCTTCCCCATAGCGGGTTCCTGCTGATCCCTATACCCGTTTCCAAGGCACTAGTGCTGTGCTCTGGAAGCCCAGGGGACAGGCGGAGCTCCCCGCTGCCTCGGCTCACCGGGTGCTGGCCCGGGGCTGGTGTCTCTGTCCTCGCTTGGGGCGTGGAAAGGGGTCAGCCCGACCTGAGGCGGAATTCCACTGCAGCTGAGGGACCTCGGCCAAGGGCTGCATTCCCCTGGCTGGGTTTCAGTAGCTGAGAAATGGAGAGTGGTGTTGTGTCCTCAGTTTTCCTGCCCCTGTAGACTATGGAAAGTCCTTTCAGGGTAGCAGAAGGTATCTTACTCCTCTCTGGGCCAATGCAAAGTCGCTGTGAAAATCAGAAAGAAAACAATAATGAACAAAAACGTTCTCCTATTAGTACCACCGAAGACTATGCCCTTAGCCATGTCTAGAGGCTGGCTCAGAGATAGCAGGATAGGAATATGTTACTCTAAAATACTCCGAAACCTAAAAGCCCCAAGTTCAAATCCTAGCTCTACCACCTACCTGCTGTGTGACCTTCATTCAGCACATGATCTCTCTGACCTCTCTGTGCCACAGCTTTCTCATCTAGAAGTGGAATTAGTAACAGCGATGAGCTCATCTGTGAGTTGATTCAGGAAAGGTGCTTTGAACAGTTCTAACGGTACGGACTCAGTAAACACGGGCAGCAGTCTATGGTTGACGCAGCTCAGGGAAGCGTGGGGTCCTTCCCCACCGCATTCCCTCCAGGCAACTGCCACTTCCAGAAAAGGTGGCTGCTCCTGTGGCCAAAGCTCAGAGGAGCAGGGTGACCATTCAACTGCCCCTCACAGCATCCCAAGGCCCATTGCAGCACCCCCCTTCACCCCCCAGTGGGATCCACGAGGTAGAATTCCAATGAGCCAACGGTGAACTGGAAAACAGCCCATCTGAGACCAGTGACTGGTGCCAGGATCCAGCGTTCGCCTCCCGACGGGGCTCGTGGTGCAACCTTAGGCTCAGACAAAACACCGATTAAATGAGGCAAACACCATTTTCTCAGCAGGCAAGATGTTATTGGATGGAATCCGAGGTCCCTCCAGGGCTAACTCAGGACACTTGAACTTGGTGCATTTACCGAGCATCCTAGAGTGCTAGGTGATGTGTGGCTTTATCTCAAGCAAGTCCATTTACTGAGTTCCTCCTGAAGATCACACCTTCTGGTAGCTTCTTTACATATTTAATTCTCTCAACAGCCTAGGTTGAATGTGCAGTCAGCCCTACAAGCAGTTAGTTAGGGAGCACACCTGGCCCTAATGTAGCACAAGGGTTGAGCTAGAAGATTCCGGAATCAGTCTGAGGGGTGGGAGTTGTGGGTCCGCTGCCCACTGACTCAGTGCCTGGGGCCACCGACCGGGCCCCCTGGGGACCTCGGCCATCTGGTCGGTAAATTGGAGACGGTACCTGTGTTGTGGGTACAGAGTGAGGAAAGGTGCACAGCAGGCCTGGCACACACCATGCATTCAACAATGGCAGCGAGTGCCAGTGATCGGGGACAGGGTCGGCGTGGCCCGGGGCCCCTGGGATGCAGAGGTGGCCGAGGCATGGTCCCCGGCCCTGAGGTCTGGGGGAAGGGGAATGAAGTGAGCCTGGGGATCACTTTGCATTGGGCTCCTGTCACAGAGGCCCCTGAGGTCCTACAAGGCCCCAAGAACCCCACAACCCCGAGGGGCGGGTCAAGGACTGCCCTCCATATCCTCCATGCTGGCCTGGGCTGGTCCCCGCCACTCACAGGTTCTCCACCCCTCCTGGCCCCGCCCCCACTCCAGATCAGGTGTGGTCTTTGCAGAACCCCCTTGGGGAGACCCAGCCTAGCTGAAGAAGATTTGCTTCCCCCACCATCTCTCTGAGTCTGGGTGAGCCCTCGGTGTGGTCAAGGACAGGAGCTGTCCCCCACCCCCAACCCGCCCAGCCTTGGTGGGTCTGCATTTGTCTGAAGGCCATTTGTCTTGCACACTGCAGGGGGCCACTAGCCCCATAGCTGTGGGAGGGAGAGCACTGGCCCCTGGGAAGGCGCCATGGGGAGGAAGCTGGTAGGACTCAGGGGGGCTGGCCCTGGGTGAAGTCCTGGGAAGGGGACTCCGGAGACATGGAGGGGACCCCGCCTTGTGTGTGCTGCAGCCTGGGCCCTGGCAGCTGCTCCCATGCCCACCTGCAGGAAGGTCCGCAGCATCAAAGCCAGCCAGGGACGCTTGGTGCATGAGTCTTGGGTGGGAAACCCAGAAAGGAGGAGGCAGCCACTGCCACCGGGGCTCATATAAACCCCTCAAGAGCCCCCGAGCCTGTGGGTACATCAGCTCCCTCTGAAACACTCTCCCACCCAGCCTCCCTTTGCCCTTCCCGTCCTCTGCAAGTCTGGCCACTTGGCAGTGGCCTCCACCTCCACCCCTTCGCACTGCCTCCGTCCAGCTGGACTGCACAGTGGCGAATTTGCCAAAAGGAGCTAAAGCCCGTGCCAGCTCTCAGGACGAGCAGCCTTGGGTGGGTGACCTATTGCTCTGTGTTTCTCAGGGGTCCCATCCGCAGAACGGCGGTCACAATAGCATCCCCCCGAGACGCCCTTCTGTGGGGGGTCAGGGTGCAGAAGCAGCTGAGGCCGACGGGCTTCACCCTGACCACACACTCTGAGGCGGGTCGCAGGCATGGGGCCTCTGTTATGACAGAGGAGGGAAGCAGGTCCTGGAGGGCTGGGGAGGGCTTACGAGTCAGTGGGGTGAGACCAAATAAAAGGAAGTGGGAGCTGGGAGCGGAATGGGCTGGGCAGAGGCTGAGTCTGCGCCCTCCCCGAGGCTGGGGTTCAAATTCAGCCACCGAGTGCAAAGGCACTGAGCTCTCTGTGCCTCGGTCTCCTCCCGTGGAAGCCAAAGCTGGGCCTCGAGGAGGTTTTGGCAGGGTGATGACCTCCTCTGCCGATTGAAGCTCACTGTGTCCTGCGGTGGAGCTGGTATGAGGATTCGCGCCCACCCCCAGCATGGCGCCCCGGCCTGGGTAAGCGGGTCCTGAGGCTCAGTCCTCCGCAGGTGAACAGGTTTTGTCTTCCCAAGTCGGTTGCAAAGAGGGAAGACCACCCTTCCCTTCGGACCCCCACGGGCCCCCCAGCCTGGGGAGGGATGAGCAATGCTCAGGAAAAGCTGGAAGCCCAGCGCTCTTGGAGGCGCCTGCCCCAGGCTGAGCCCTGTGGGAGGAAAAGCAGAACAGAAACAGCCTGGGGAAGTGAACGCACAAACAAACCCACAAACAAGGGATGTGCTTGTTGCAGAGAGAGAAAGGGCCCATTCAGCCCCAGGCCCTGGGCGCCCAGTGCTTCCTCCAGGCCTGGAGCTCCGGGCAGCTCACACATCTGTGCTGGGGCCTGGCTTCCCCAAAGCCACCTGTGACCCCTGGCTGCAGAGTCCTGACACCTCCCAGAGTCAGGCAGGGTGAAGGCAGCTTCACATTCCCCAAACGCTCACGTACTCGCGGGCGGGCTCTGCCAGGCTGCCTAGGTGGCATCTCCTTCCCACTTCCTCTTCCTTCCACTCTTCTCTTTGTCTCCTTTCTCGCCTTTGCCTCTGAAGTCCCAGAGGCAAGCAGTGGGTCTGAGAGCTTAAACAGAGAGAATTATTCCAACCATCTCGGTGGGGTGGGGGTGGGGGGAGGGAGGTAAAGTACTATTTATTGAGCTTCTACTATGTGCCAGGAACCCTGCTAGGCCTTTCATCGGCTACGTCTGGCAGAGAAGGAACTGATGCCCGGAGTAGGAACGGGCTGGGTCTGACTGAGACTTGATTTCATTTCTGGCACAAAATCCACTGAGCGTTGTGGGGCGAACTAGAGTAGAAAAGAGGCAAGGCTACAATGAATGAGGAAGCAGCCGGCACGTAGTAGGTGTTCAATAAATACACGCTATGCCCCATCTCGGAGTCTCTACGGTATGTACTGAAGACTCATTTAAGGGACAGAAAGAGAGAATGGCTGCTCTGACTGATGCATTTACTTCATTCGACAAATATTTCCTGAGCACCTACTATGTGCCAGAAATGAATATAGCGTGATAGAGACAGCGAATGCCCTGCCCTCGTGCAGTTTATGTTCTAGTGTGATGCTAGGGAGAGGCAGTCCTTCCTGCATTTATCCGACGCAAATGTGTTGAATGCCTACTGTGTGCCAGGCTCTGCTCTCTGCCCTTCGTGCTTACATCACATTCAGTCAGGCGAGGAAGCAGCGGCACCATACTGTGAGGGGGCTTGAGGAAAGGTGTCTTTTCCTCTGACATCTGCCAGACAAGTTGTCCTAATTAACCCAAACCAGCAAGAATAACAATGAGAACAGGCTGCTCAGAAGCTACTTAAGAGACCCTCCGACCCCAAGGAAGTCCCTGTTAACAAAAATCAGAATGAGCACTTACGGAGGGCTCACTCACATTGCAGAGACCGTGTTACACACTCCCGACATCAGCGGGTCCCCCCAGCACCCCGTCAGACAGGGCTGCGGGCAGAACTGTGCCTCCCTCCATGGTCATGCGCTGATGCCCTCCCCTCCAAGACCGCAGAATGTGACTGTGTTTGGAGACAGGGTCTCTAAAGAGGTGATTAAATTAAAATGGAGTCATTCGGGTGGCCCCCGATCCAATCTGACCCGTGTTCTTGTAACAGGAGGAGACTAGGAGGCAGACAGGGACAGAGGAGGACGGTGGGGACACAGGGAACAGATGGCTGTCTGTAGGCCAGAGAGAGGCATCAGACAAAACCAGCCCCGCCAACACCTTGTTCTTGAACTTCTAGCCTCCGGAATCATGAGAAAATAAATTTCCATCGTTTGAGTCTCCCAGTCTGTGGTACTTTGTGAGGGCAGCCTGAACAGACTAATCCAAGTAGGCACTATTTCCCAGAACACAGACCGACTCTCAGAGAGGTGACGCAACTCGTCCAAGGTCAGGCAGCTGAGAAAGAACCCGGTGACCTTGGGAATTCAGACCTGTCCGGTTGCCAGGCCTGCGTGCTCAGCCACACAGCGCCGGGCAGGCTTTTGTTCTCTGATACTTCTTGGGCCTGTTTCCGAGATGTGCTTTTCAAATACCTCTCTGCGGGGAAAGCATGTCGGGGGAGGGAGCTGGCACTGGGCCCCTACACACCCACAGACCTGCCCCTGGGAGGGCCCTGCAGCACCCCGGGCAGTGGGCTGACTGCCATCGGGCCCCAGCCCCTGTAGCTGGGACGAGCTAAAAGAATTCTCCACGCATTGTTTTATTTTCTAAACAGTCCTGATTTTCAGAGGCAGCGACCTTTGGAGAAAGAAAGAAAAATGCAAAATATTCCAAAGATAGTGAGTAATCTGAAAAGACAACTCTCTAGACCAAGGCACTACAAGATTTTTCTTCGAGACAGAGAGTAAATATCTCAGGTATCTCCATAGCAACTATTGGCTCCTCCATTGCAGCTGGAAGCTGCCAAGCAAATATGTAAATAAGTGAGCACTTTTGTACTCCAATAAAACTTAATTTATAGATACAAAATTTGCATTCGACATCATTTTTGCTGTCATTAAAAGATACTATTATTCTTTTGTTTTGTTTTTCTACCACTTTAAAACGTAGAAATCCTCCTGAGCTTGCAGGCCCTGTGAGAGCAGGCCCTGGGCCGGATTTGGGTTGTAGTTTGCCAGCTGCTGGCTCAGTAATTGTATCCACCACTTCCGGGAAGCAGTTTAAGACCCTTAGAGCTGGGAGGGCCCAGTGAGCAAGGCCCTCCCACCTCGGCCTACAGATGGGGACACCAAGGCTCAGAGTTGGAGGTGACTTTGGGAGCTCTTGGGGACCCGGCTCCACCACCTCTGGCCTCCCAGTCTGAGCTCCATCTCCCACCTTGGGGGCACACGCCCCACCACAGAAGTGACGGTGTCTCTTCGCAAGGTCAGCTGCACACCCAGGAGCGCACTCTCTCAGCTCCCGATGAAAGCTGCAGGACAGCCACCCGCTCAGGCTCAAGTGCTGTGAGTTAGAGTCGGGGAGGGTAGGGGGTGGGGGGCTGAGGAGGCATAGGGGGAGTGCTGTGTGCAGGCTGGTGAACCCCAGCCCGTGCAAGTGCTTCATGGGGTGCTTGGCGAGTGTCGTGGCGGCCACTCCATGAATCCTCGGGACAACCTGACCAGGTTAGGTACCGTGTTGGCTTTTCAGATGAGACCATCAAAACCCAGACAGGGTGCGTGCTTCACCTGAGACATGCAGTGAACAAGGGGCAACCCCAGGCCTCAGCCCCAGGCCCTGCTGGCTTCATAGCTGGGTGGGCAGTCAGCGGTGGCCTGGCAAGTCCCCACCTAACCCTGGTGGCCCACCCCAGGCAGACCTTGGGCTTGGTAATCCGGTCCCCACCGACCACAGGGCTGAGCTAGTTAGCGTGATTCTGGTGTATTCTCGGGGACATTTCTCAGCAAAGGCGGAGCACAGGCAGCCAGTGACACACCCCTGGAGGCACCGGAAGGCCTTATCTTTCTGTCACCAGAAACTCAGATGATATCATCACCACCTTCCGTCTCTGTTCGATCGAGACTGGGTTAAAATCGATCCCGACAAACAGCCACGTGGCAAAAGACATGCTCTGCAGGAATTCCTATGGCCTTGTGGGTCTGAAGCTCTTGCAGGAGAGCAGCCCAGATGTCAAAATAAGAGCTGAGTTGAATCAATGACGGTCCATCCACATGGCAGAAGAGTGCATGGCCGTTCGAATGAGACCGAGGAATATTTACAGCTATTGCCTTGGAGAGGTGCTCACAGCACTCTAAGGGATACAACTGATCGTACAATCATGTGTCTGGTGAGAGCTCATTTAAATAAAAAATGTATGTATGTGGGATGTATGTGCACAGGAAAAGGTCTGGAATTTTTATGCGCCAAAGTGTTAACACACTGTTTGTTTGGGTTCATTCATTCATTCATTCATTCACCCCACTAACATTTATTCAGTACCTACTATGTGCCAGGAAACATACTAAGAGCTAAGAACACAGTAAAAAATACAAGAGAAAATTCCTAGGATGCGGGTGATTTTTTATTTTTAAATGGACTGTACTTTTTTTTTTAGAGCAGTTTTAAGTCCACAGCAACACCGAGCAGAAGGGACCGAGTCTTCTACGTAACCTCTGTCCCCATGCGCACAGCCTCCCTCGCTATGAACACCCCCATCGCGGGGGTGCCTCTGCTACAGTCCGTGAACCTGCTTCGACACCTCGCCGGCACCCAGAGTCACGAGGGCTCACTCCTGCTGTCGTTCATTCCGTGGACTTGGACAAATGTATGATGACACGTACCCGCTGTGATGGTGTCACACAGAGCACCTGCGCTGCCCTGAAAATCCTCTGGGCGCTGCCTGTTCCCCCCTCCCTTCCTCCCTCCCTTCCTCCCTCCCCCTTCGGCCCTGGCAACCGCTGATCTTTTTGGAATCAGACCGTATAACATTTTCAGATTGATTTCTTCCACGTAGCAATATGCGTGGAAGGTTCCTCCGTGTCTTTTCGTGGCTGGGTAACTCGTTTCTTTTTAGCACTGAATAATGTTCTCCCGTCTGGTTGGACCGGCGTATCCAGCCATTCACTGAAGGAGCTGTTTCAGCACGTCACCAACGTAAAACACACTGAGATGGCTGCATCCCTTCTCCACACGGCCTCTCCGAAACCTGGTGGCATCGCCTCTGCCAGGACTCTCGCGTCCCAGTGCGCACGTTAGGTTTTCATCCGAAATACTTGATCTGTCGTTTGATACCATAAAATTTGCTGTTGGAAAAGTAGATTCACATACCCAACTTGTCTGGACCGACTTGGTCCAAACGCTCTTACAAGTTTTCTAATATCTGAATTAAGTATCAGTTTTTTACCGTTTTATTTTCATGCATTAAAATGGAACCAAATTTATAACTCAGGTCCTCGTTTGCACCGGCCCTCCACCCAGTGCTCAAAAGCCATGTGTGGCCAGTGGCTGTCACTCTGACACACGTGTCCCAGCGCTGCGAGTGTGCACGCATCCATCTGACCATTCACTCACTCACTCATTCCCTCACCATGTGCTCTATGGGGGGGCCTGGCCCCATGAGCCACAGTGAGAGGAGCACAGAAGAAACCATGGTTCTGTCCAAGGACTACTTCACGGTGTCCCTTCTCTCCGCCACCAGTCACTTCCCCTCCCCATGCCTCAGTCTTCCTTTCTGTAAAATGGGCAAAAGGGGGTGGAGTCTGTCTGTGACCCCCAGGGGGCCCACCCCACCCCACTCAGCGTGACTGCTCTGGGGGAAAGCACATGGGCCTGGGGGCAGGCTGAGCTGGGCCTGAGTCTCGGTGCCTTGCCCAAGTTCCGCCTCCTCTCTAAGCCTCAGTTTCCCCACCCAAGCCCGGCAGGGTTGCAGGGGGTGGCTTTTGTGGAGCCTTGAGCTCTGCGAGCCACCGGCCCTGCACTAACACCCTGGGAGGGAGGACAGCTGACAGGAGGGCAGGACAGACGTGTGAGGTCCCCACTGAGCCAGTGGAAGGGAACTGGAGGGAGAAGCAGGCGGGGAGCAAAGTCTGGGCAGTGACGCAGGTGCAGGTGGCAGGAGGCACTCGGATGCCCCACCCTCTCCCCTCCCCGCTCCCCACCTGCCCCACTGCCGGGCTCTGAATCTGGCAGGAGGCCATGCTCACGATGGGCTGACTCACCCCTAGAGGGATTCCTAGGAGGGGTGTGAGGCTCAGCACGTTCCAACCAGGGCGGGCGGGAGCAGGGAGAAGGAGGGTGTCAGTACCAGGGCCTCTTCTCTGGAAAAAGACATCAGCCAAGGGCCCTCTTGGGGTTCAGGCACCCAGACCCTGTCCCAGCCCTCCTGAAGGCCATAGTTCGTTGCAGGAGACAGACATAAGTTTACCCCAAGGCAGAGGGATGCAGGCGCCAGGCCGGGCCGGCAGCAGCAGTGACCCTGGCTGGGGCTCTTCGCTCTCTGAGCTGCAGTTTCCAACCTGGCAAAATGGACATAAACACACTTGCTCTGCCCTGTCCCTTCCACACTGCTAAGGGCAAGTGCTGTGCAGGCAGGCCGTGGATCCCCCTAAAGCCAGATGGAGAGCTGGGTGGTGATGGGGGCGGACTGGGGAGGGTGCCCCAGGAGCGGAGGAACCCAATCCTTGTAGGCAGCTGCTCCTGGCCTTGTCATTTGGAGGATGGAGGGTGGAGGACTTGGGGTTTCACTTCCCCGCCCCACCCCCTCAGTTGCCTTCTGTGCCAAATAACTAAGTTCTACTTTCCCCCTGGGGTGAAGCTGTCCTCACGATGCAATGCGATGGTGGGTGTGAGGCCAGAGGGGGCTTCCTGACCGCCCGTGGGGCCTCCTCCGCTCATTCTTACATGTCATCGCTGTCAGGCATGCTCATCTTGCTCAATTAGTTTTGTGTTTCATTTTCTAGACTCTCAGCTCCATGAGGGGCTTGGCTTTGTTCCCCACTGTGTCTTCAATTCCAGAGCTAAATGAGCCCTCAGGAAATGTTTGTTGAATGAATAAAAGAGAGTGAATGGAAAAGGGCATGCTGAGGATGGCTGTTCGTGGTCCTAGGAGGTCTTGTGATCCCAGCACAATCAGGAGAGTCCCAGGGAGACCCCAGGGGGGTCCTCAGGAGGTGAGTAAGTCTAGGCTGGTGGAGCAGAAGGTTCCAGCAGTCTGAAAACACCAAAAGAGAAGAAGAGACTCACTCCCTTATCCCAGGCATCCCCGAGGAGTAACTGTGACACCAGAGAGGGGACCCACAGCCGAGCGAGCCAGACATGCGGATAGATTCTGAGGGGTCAGAGTGCAGGTGACGTGTGGGCTCGGCCTGCATTCTGCATGGACCACGGGGGCCAAGGTGCCCTCGTCTGTGAAGTGCGTGGTTGAAAGTCAAACAAGCATCGAGATGAATGAACCTTGTTATCACACAGAGAAGACAGCAGGTTGGGCCCAAAGGGTGGGTTTTTGCTGCCTGTTAGCTGTTGCTGTTGGTTAATTGAGGAATGACTTCGATGCAGCAAAATGCGCAGGATGCACACGTCATAAATGCCCGTGCAACGGCTTCGCCCCACGAAACCGCCTAGAGGCTCAAGACAGGGAGTCCCTGCTCCCCACAGACACCCCAGCTGCCCTTCTGCAAGATGTACCCTGATTCTGACCTCTGGCTCCATCAGCGGCCTTCCCCGGAACGTCGTAGAAGCGGAATCACACAGTGAGAGGAGAGGGCGCCCAGACTTCGTTCATTCATTGCTGAGCCCTGTCCCCACAGAAGTTGCACGGAACCCTCCCGAGGTCCCTGTTCCACAGTGGAGGACATGGAGACTCAGACACGCCTAGCAGCTCACACAGTGTCACACAGCTCGGTGGTGCCAAAGCCAGCCTCAGAGTCCCGTGTGGCCTGGCCTGAGGCAGGGCCCGCCCACGGCAGGGGGTGCCAAAGGGGTTGCTACCGGAGAAGCCATGGTGCACGGGCGCGCCCCAGCCACGTCACCTCCGTAGTAAAAATCTTGCCTTTGCCGCGAGCAAGCCCCGTCGATGGTCTCTGCGTGTCCAGGTTAACACGCCTTTGAAAGAGGCCTCAGCACCCTCAGGAGAGCACGTCTCTCGTTGGCCACCCAGGGAACCTTCAGTCCCCACCTCGCTTTCTCCCACCTCCAGGGAACCTTCCTTCTCGCACTCCGTGCTTGCTCCCAGCTGCCTGAAAGAAACTGCAAAGCTGTCTGTCCCAGGAGCTTTGGGGGCCTTGCTTCCAGCAAGCCTTGTCGGTGTGGCTCAAACAGTGTCACAAAAGCTCTTGGCGGTGATGACGAACTCCTTTAACCTGACCTTATCTGAGAAGCACTTTATTTTCCCTTCCATTCTCAAAGATCACCAAGCCCTTATTGCATGAAATGTTAAAGGGACTTATCTAAGAAAAAGAAGATAAAAAAAATAGGACAGTAAAAAGACAGCAGACTCACCATTATTAACAACCACACCTAAAACAAAAGCAAACTTAAGCAAACCACTGGAACAGGAACAGAACCACAGAAATGGAGATCACATGGAGGGTTAGCAACAGGGGAGTGGGAGGAGGAGAGAGGGGGAAAAGGTACAGAGAATAAGTAGCATAGATGGTAGGTAGAAAATAGACAGGGGGAGGGCAAGAATAGTACAGGAAATGTAGAAGCTAAAGAACTTTAAGTATGACACATGGACATGAACTAAAGGGGAGAAATGTGGATGGGAGGGGGTGTGCAGGGTAGAGGGGAATGATGGGGAGAAATGGGACAACTGTAATAGCATAATCAATACAATATATTTTTTTAAAAAACCCTCTGGGCGCGTTTGGATGCTCTGAGGCCGCAGACTGCAGCGAGGAGCCAGACACCTGGAAAGCTCTGGGGCTGCCACTGAGACAGCGAGTGGGCTCTGACCTCCAGAACCGCTTCTGCAGAGCGGGCCTGCAGTGGCCGCAGGGGCAGCTGGAGACCAGGAGGACCCCGGCCAGGGCCAAGCTGAAGAAGGGGGCTGCCCGGGGAGGTACCCTGGAACCAGGGCAGACCCTGCTCTCTCTGGGCTCTCTGGACATTTCAAGGGCCCTCCCTTTTCTGCGTCCCCTCTCTCCCCTCCCCTTTCTCTACCCTGCCCTTCCCTCCCCCTCCTTTCACTTTCTCCTTCTCCCTCCCCCCACCCACCCCAGAGACACTGTGTCTCCTGCCCCCCTCCCTCCTGCCTGCGCCCACAACCTGTGATTTTAAAACTCTCAGGGCTGTCCGCCTAGTCGTTACTGGGTAAAAGTGCTGGTTGACAAACAGCAGGACGGCTTTGGAAACATTTTACAGTGTGCACAGCCCAGGAGAGGCAGGAACTATAATGATTATGATCCAGGGCAGGGAGTGAGCGATAAGGGTCTCGGAGATAACAGACCTCCTTCTTCAGTCAAGGTCTTGGCCCTTGGGTGTCCCCAGTTCCCTGGGACAGAGACCTAAGCAGGTAACTATGGGGATTGAGATAAGGGTAGTAATAGAGGCTGTGCAGGGATGATGTGGGCCAAGGAGAAGCCAGAAACTTCGCTCAGACCCATCAGGAAGCTTCCAGGAGGCGAGGGGGGCGGGGAGGGGAGGGGGTTGGAATGTGATCTGGGGGTGGCAGAAAATGCTGGCGCCTAAAGAGCTGACAAGGGGGCGGGGGGCGGTTCCAGGCTCAGGAGAGGCAGGGTGAAGGGGCAGAGGCAGGGTGAAGGGGCAGAGGCATGGAGCGGACTGACTTGATCTGGAAACAGCCAGATCTCCAGGTCTGCGCGCCAGGAAGCGCGGGCTCTGTATTCGTCACCGCCCCGTGCTTTCTGGGTGACCGGCAGGGCAGGCGACTGTAGCTGCCTGAGTGTTTGGGAGACTGAGGTGCATGTTCCCTATGCTTGAGGCTCCTGTCAGAGTCGGGGTGCTGCTGACGGGAGCCCCACTGCTCTCAGGGGCTGCGTTTCCGCTGGGGCTCCCTGTCTCCCCCACCAGAGGAAGTGCCCAGTGCCAGGGTCTCCGAGACCATGGTGTGCCCTCAGACCTCTTCATGTCTAAGGAAGGGGGACGGCTACCACATATTAAGCGCCTATTGTATACCGGGTGTCTACAGGCTTCACCTCCAACCCTCACAAGAACTGCAAGTCGAGGTTAACGCTGCACTTTACAGAGGAGGAGACTGAGGCAGAGACAACTACAGTGCCCTGGGCTTGCACAGCTGGTAAGGGACCCAGCTGGAGTTCAGACCCAGACCTCTGCCTGGGCACAGGGTGCTCAGGAACTGTTTGAGGACCCCACGGCTGTGTGTAAATGGGAGTGGAACACCCAGAATTTGAGCATTAGATCCTAAGGGTGAAGGGACAGGTCACCAGGCAATCCTGAATGCTCCCTGACAGTCTTCCCGCTGTTGTTCCTTGATTACCTTCAGCCACAGGGAACTCAGTCAGGAAATGCGGATTCTGGGCCTGGTGGTGGGGCCCGAGGACCTCGAGGGAGGCCCCTGTCCAGGCCTGGTCTTCTGTCTGAAACACTGTGGTATAGATCACTCCAATTAACAGACCCTGTCCCCTGGGTAAACGTGAGCAAACACTTTATTTTAGGCAGGGTACCTATGGCCAAGATAAGCAAGGCAGGAGCCTGGCCCTACCCTGGAAAGTGGGTCATGGGAGAAAGAAGCAAATTCCTTCTGTTTTGTTTTGAATCGGGGTGGAGAAGGGAGGGAAGGGGGCAAGTGTGGAGAGGTGGGTGCAGGGCGTGGTATGAGAAAGGCAGCTGCCAAGAGCCGCTCTCGGCTGGGTGCTTGGGTGGTCAGGGAGTGGGTGGAAGGCTAGGAGCTGGGGGGCTAGGGAAAGAGGACCCTGTCTCCGCCTGGTGTGGAAACTTCTAGAAGTTCCCCGCCACCCCCCACTCAGCACTGCAGGATGTACTGGAACCCCCACACCTCTCCTTTCTCAGCTCCTGCCGCTTCCCCCTCACCTCCACTCTCACGGCAGCAGGACGGCGCCCTGACCCCAGCCCTCCCACCGTGGGCCCCGTGTTTCCTGTTCTTCCCCAAGCTGTCTGTGCCGCCTGGGGCATGTCACCGCTTCTGCCCCTGGAAAGTCCTCCTCATCCTGCCACCTCCTCCAGGAAGGACCCAGGGCCTCCTCGGAGCCTTCCCCTGAGCCACCTTTGAATGCAGTGAGGTGATGTCCCCGCTCCTGACTGGGTCCCTCTTCCTGGGGCAGGTCCAGGGTGCCACTGTCCCCATGCTGAACAGAGATATAGAGCAGTGAGGACAGAGGCACGTATGTCCCAAGCACCTCAGACACCCCTTGGACCTGCCTCAGACAGCCTCACTGCACGGGGAGAAAACAGCCTGGGGACACCTAGGGTGACACAGGTGCGGCTGGTCCCTCAGACTTCCTGGCGGTGCCGTGCTTCTTCTTCAAGGCCAGAGTGAGCCCACAGCTGGGGCCGGGAGGAAGGGAAACCAGGCTCCCCGCCACGGAGGTGGCGGCCGACTCAGTGGGTGAAGGGCGGTATCACGGCTCGGTCCCTGAGGACCCCACCTGCCGCCCTCTGCCTCGGGGGCGGCAGGGGCAGACCGGATCCTCAGCGACATCCCGGTAGGTAGCACGTGCCGTTAGAGGAATCACACCTTCCACAGCAGTTCGATCACACAATTTAGCGGGAATCTTGTAAAAATCGAAATTGCTCTCGCCAAACTTGGAAGCTGCCTGTGAATTGCAGCCGGGGACAGACTCCTCGGTGCAGTGACAGGCTCGTGCTTCCTGCTCTGGGCCCAGCTGCTGTCACCTCTGCCTGGAGCCCCGCAGGGCCTCCGCCACGAGGTCTCCCTGCCGTCACCTGTGTCCCCTGTGGTCTGCTTCCTGGACTGCACACGATGTCCCACATTCCAGGGATCCTCTCAACCCTGAGCAAACCGGGACAGCTGGCCTCCCGACACCACAGCCACTCAGGGTCAAAGCCAAGTGGCCCCAAGACCTCATGAGAACTGCTGCCAACTGTGTCCTGTTACCAACACCTGGGCCCCCTCCCACCTCATCCCCCCGCCCCTCCCCTTGTCCTCGCACCCGCTGCTCCAGCCGCCCGGGCCTCCCTGCTGCCCCTCGAACGTACCATGTTTCCGATGCGGCGGAGCCTTTGCACCTGCGGCTCTCCCCTTCTCCCAGAACTATTTTCTCCCTCTTGTGCGTACTGCCGTCTCCGGCCCTTCCGTACGTGCACCCCTTCCAGCAAGGACCCCCTCATGTAAAATATTTAGCATCCCTCTCTGCAGAGGAGAGTCCCCAGGAAGGGGGCCTGCAAGCCCTTCCCGGCCTCCAAGCACCTGCCACTTGGCACGTCGACAGGTGGAGCCTGAGCTGGCTTTGGGCTCTTTCCGCCCATACAATGGGGTGGGAATGGCACTGTGCGTGTCCAGGCCTACCCTTTGAGAGCTTCCACTTCCTCCTGCTGAACGCCAGCTGCCACGGCAGAAGTGAGCAGCTGAGGCCCCCACACGGCGAGGAAGCCTTTTGCTGGCCGTGTGTGTGTGTGTGTGTCTGTGTGTGTGTGTGTCGGGGGAGGCAGCGCTTAACGAAAGAGAGATGCCCGCGCAGCCCCACCTGTCCAGCCACCTCTGAAGAGGGGCCAGCTCTGCGAACAAAGGTACCACTGTCCCAGCCGGTGCAGCGAAGCCCCACCTGGCTGAGCCGAGCCTGTGTTACAGGATTGTGAGAAATAATGAATGGACTTCACCTTGAACGGTCCCCTCCGAGGGTTTGTTACGCACTGATCGAGAACTGGAAAACCTCCATGGATGTGAGCGTCGCCAGCACGCAGCCCGGCGCCCAGGCTGCCCCGTGGTGAAGCCCCCTCCGCCCCATGGGCTTTCCTTCTGTCCAACGTCAGCCTCGCAGCCAGCAGCGTCAGCTCACCTGGGAACGTGTAGAAAAGCCAGCTCGTGAGCTGCCCTCGGGACACTGGGGTGGGGAGCAGTGGTCTGTGCGTGTGCTTTATGAATAGTTTTTTTTGTTTGTTTGTTTTTTAGAGAGGTTTTAGGTTCACTGCAGAAGTGAGCAGAAAGTGGAGATTCCCATATCCTCCAGCACCCACACAGGCACCGCCTCCCCCATTATCAACATCCCCAGCGGGGGAGGGGGGGCGAAGGGGGGGACCTTTGTTACAATCGATGAAGCCACATCGACATGTTCTAATCACCCGAGGCCCATAGATTCCAGCAGCGCTCGCTCTTGGCGCTGGGCCTTCTGTGAGTTTTGACAAATGTGTGATGACATGTATCCAATTTGACAGCATCTGCAGAGTCGTTTCACTGCCCCAAGCATTCCCTGTGCTCCGCCTCTTCCACCTTCCCCCCCACAACCCCCTGGCCACGATCGATCTATTTACCCTGCCTCCATGGCTTTGCTTTTTCTGGAATGTTGTGGAGTTGGAATCGCACAGAATGCAGCTTTTTCAGAATGGCTTCTTTCACTTATTCATATGCGTCCCCGATTCCTCCTCCCTGTCTTTTCCTGGCTCGATAGCTCATTCCCTTGCAGCTCTGGTCAGGACTCCGCCGTCTGGGCACACTGCAGTTACCCGGCGCTCACCCGCTGAAGGACAGCTTGGCTGCGTGGTCCGTGTTTTCACACACCCTGCAGGTGACTCCGATGTTTACTAGCATTTAAAAACTTTTTTTTTTTTTTACAATATAGCTCCACAAAGTTAACTCTGTAGCCATTCCTTGGCTGTTTTCTATGTCTGGATGCCTTTTTTCCCCCTCTCTTGTCTTGCTTCTATTTGGAGGGCCCCTAAAATGCCATTTCTTGCAGAAAGTACCCTCAGGTCCCCACTGTCTGAAACAATAGCTCCCTGGGGCTGTCTACAGGGGGTGTCTGTCCCTGCGGTGAATTCGGTCTGGCTCTGTTTGCCACCCCCCCCATCCCTGCCCCGCCCCGGACTATGAGTTCTTGCAGACAGGACAGGTTTCCCCCAGCCCCTGGCTCCAGGCTGGGCTTACAGTGGTGCACAATAAATGCTCTAGGCATCAACCGTGTCACAGGGCGGCAGTCCAGTAAGCTCCTTGACAGACTCCCAGAGAAGCTAGCAACGTGGCAGAGTGATTTTTATCACATTCCCAGGAACAACATCTTACGAACACATGTCTCTCCAGACCAAAATGCATTTCTAAAAACAGAACTGATAAAATTATTTCTTTCTAACAGTGAGGAAAAGGGGAAAAAATAGCATACATCAAGCACTGTCCATCTGCCAGCACCGTTTTTGCTGTTTTTCTGTCTTCTTATTCCTCTCTACCCAGGCGGATATGTGGGATCCTTCCCGTTGAAGGCAGCAAGGCCCAGGGGCGCTCGGCGGCTTCTTCCAGGTCACACAGCCAGGGCGGCCACGTTGCCCAGGGGCCGGGGACGGAAGTGCTATTCCACTAGGCCAGTCCACTCAGAGGAAGGAGCCGGTGGGGTGAGAAACAAACTTTTTGCAGGCACACACCCTTCTTTGCACAATCCTCAAACTGCCACCTCTTGTCGGGGGGCGCCCCATCTCCGGCAGTTTCTGTCTTCGAGAGGCGTCATGGGGGCGGGGGGGTGGGGGTCCCGGCAGAGGCAAGCAGAAACATTCCAAGTCCACAGGCTGTTTGCTGGGTCAGGGCTGCTCCGGTCAGGCTCCAACTCCGTTTGCAAGTGGGAGTTGTGAAACGGGTGCAATGCCAGTGAGCAGGCCGTTCCCACCAGGCAGAAACAGACTCCGCAGCATTGCGAAGAGCCGGGGGGCAGGCAGCGCGGGCCGAGGGCGCGGGCCCAGGGCGCGGGCCCAGGCGGTGCCTGCCCGAGTCTGCGTCTCTGGGTCCTCGTGCGCATGCCCAGTGTGCATGGGTTGTGCGGGGGTACGCAAGCGGGTAGGTTAGTGTTCAGCACGCCTGCGGGGTGACCTGGGCTGGAAACGAGGGGCCGCCGCTCACGGTGGGGCTCTCGCATTGTTCTAAATCTCAGGGATAGGCTCTCCCTCTGGGGGGCAGCGAAGATTTGGCGACACAGTGTTAGCCACCCTGCTCCATGCCCGCCCTGGGGCGACTCCGAGGATCTTTGTGACTGCTGAGTTGGATCCGGGGCAGGGTTTTCACACAAGCTGCTTCCAAACTGCCGCAGCCAAACTGGGAGAATTTGACTCCCGGGGCTCCAGGGAGAACAGTGTCGGGGGTGGAGGGGGTGGGTAAACGTGTATCACCCCAATTCCAGCGGCAGATCTGTGTCTCCCGGCCCCACCCAGACTCAAAGGCCCAGACCGTGCTGAGTTGAGGCAATAAATGTTCCGAGCTACGGTTAGGTCAAAGTCCTGATCTGAAATCCACATGCCGCGTTTTACAGGATGCAAAGCTGCCCCCCATCCCCTGTCCCCGCAGGTCTGTGAGGGAGGTGACACAGGGCATGCCCATGGTGGCCAGAGAGTAGGAGTGCAGACTTGGGCTCAGACTCCAGCTCTGCCCCTTGGGCAGACCCTCGCTCCCTCCAGGTCTCCATTGTTTCCTTCCCCAGAAGAGAAGGGGGAGAGGGTCCCATCTGCTCTGAAAAGACCTGCGGGAATGCCCACCGCCTCCAGGTACAGAGGAGGTGGAGGAGGTGCCCCAGACGGGGAGGATGAGCGGAGGGGCCAGTACCCCCCCACTCATGCTAAGGCAGCGGGGTCAGTGCCTTGCCCAAGGACGCTGCAGTGGTGAGGGGCAGGGCTGGGAAGCGAGCCCCACAACTTCCGGGTGGTAAGCTCAGCACTCCAACACCCCTGCCCCCCGACCTGCCCTGCATTCCACCTCCTCTGCCTTTAGGAAGGTTCCCATCTCCCAGGGAGTGGAGAGGTTGCTCACAGGTGGCCGAAATCTTGGTGGGATCCAGCACCTGGGAAACAGCACAAGGGAGGTGCGGGGGGCGGGGAGCCCAGGAGGGGACAGTCCCACTTCAGAGGAAAGGTCCAAGCTTCCAGGAGGAGGTGGTGTAAGGTGGGGTCTTGAAGAATGAGTGGGGCTGGTGTGGGGTGCGGGGAGAGTGGGCTGGACCCCAGCGTGTTGGAGCCCGACAGTGCCCTGGCTTTGGGGACGGCTGCTGGAGGTTGGTGAGGTGGGGCTTGGCCACCACTGAGGGCTTTGGCCAGGCTGCACTGGGGGCCCAAAGAGGTGTTCCTTTCTGGATTCTTCCATACACTCCTCCTTCCTCTTGGCCCCACCTTCCTACCCTCTCCCCTGTGCCTCGCCGCGGTTCCCCTGAATCGGTAGCGGAACCGATATTCATGGTGCTCTCTTAGCTGGGCACCTGGATGCACCTGGATACAGAGGCAAAACTCAGAAACACAGGACTGGATCAGACGAGGGAGTTGCTTGAAGTCACACAGATGGTGAGGGACAGTCAGGATCCCAGCTCCCTTCTCTCTGGTTCCTGAACCCGGCATCTGTCCACTCAACATGCTGCCGTGAAGGCCAAGGGAACCTGTGTGGTGAAGACAGGCCCGGGAGGGGTGGCCGGGCCGTCTCAGTGACCGCCCCGCAGGCTAGCGACTGCCCGTTAGCCAGCATCTGGGGTTCTTCACTGTACGGCCTCTAAGGATTTCAGGTCATTGAACTTAACGCTCACTGGGGCCGCCCTGGACAGGAGCCACTGTTACTGTCCTCGGCCTCTCTTTCACAAGAGGAAGCTGACACACCCAGTGTGAGTGGCGTGTCCAAGGGGACATGCTCGCTAGGACTCAAAGGCAGCCTGGGTGCAGCTCGCAGCCCTAACCAGAGCAGGGCCTGAGGTTGGCCAGCCTGGGCCCTGCACATGTGGAGGCTGAAATCCAGCTCGAATCCTGCTCGCTGGGGCTGTGCCTGTGGGCTGCTCGGAGGAAGGGGCACCTTGGTGTAACCAACACGCAAGGACAGCCCGGCCAGGCTTGTCCTCCTGGGAACGGCAGCTGCTGACCACATCATGGCTTTTGTTATTTGCATGATTGATTTTTTTTAATCATGACCTCTCCGAGCCGTCTAAGAGCAGAGATAAAAGATGCCAAGCACATGAAGGCTGTGAAATGGAGCCCAGGCACCTGCCCCAGCAGGGAAGGCACTTAAACATCACCCGCTGAGACGGCCTTCCTCCAGCAGACGGAAGTGAGCCCCGGGGCAGGGAGGCTTGGCAGGCCTGCCTGGGTGGCGTGTCCACACCATTGTCCCAGCTGTCCCTCTTCTAGGAATCCGTCTGGCTGATATTCCCACTGGCCTCTGCCACGATCTCTGTAGAAGCATTGTCTATAAGAATAGAAAACTGGAGACCACCCAAAAAACCAAAGAGGGGATGGATCAGATCTGGGATGGTGAGTCCGAATTTGGAGCACCAAACAGACTTTGAAATGAAGGGGGTAGATTTGCTTATGCCAACAATGAATGGCACAGGATTTGCTTCGAGTGTAGAATATTTAGTACACCATGAGACCATTTGCATAAATATTTTGATGTGGGTGTATATATTTAATCTATGTTGATGACAGCCAAGCGTGGGGTTAAGTTTGAGTATTCTGGAACAAGACCGCTTGTGTGCAGGCCTGGTCTCCCACACTGGCCAGGTGAGTAGGGGTGAGGAGAGTGAGTTACCTGACTCCCGTGTCTCAAGGTTAAGGGCTCAGACCCAGAGCCAGGTGTCTCAGTTTTGCCACTTCCTTCCTGTGTGACTGGGACCAAGTGACTCGTTCCTGCTGATGATCCTTTCCCCCCAGGGCATGAAATTAGTGAAACCACCTGACACTTCCTTGCAGCCTGGAGCCCGATGCGCCCCCAGGAGTCTTCGTCAGGCTGAAGCCTGGAAGAAAATGCCGGAGCAATGCATACAGCCGACCCTGGCCATTGGATCTCTGAAGAGTGTTTATTGTTGAACTCACACATTTCATAACATTTGAGATTTTTGGAAAAAAGCATCACTTTTGCATTCGGAAAAAGAAGTCGTGGATTTCAAAAGACGACACTAGCAAATGGCCCTTCAAGAAGTGGCCCGAGTGTCCTTGCACCGTGTTCCCTGGAATAAAGCAGGGTGGACTCGGGGTCCAGGCACGGGGCTCACCACCCCGGGGGACAGTCCCTCCCTGCCCCCTTACCCTCCAGCGCCCTGTGCTCACCGCTGTCACTGTTCTGCCCCCGGGCTGGTCCCTCTACTGGCCAGCCTCCCCCAAAGCCCTGGGAGCTCTCCAAGAACGAGGATTGCATCCATGCATGTCCCTGCGTCTCCAGGCCTGGTCCAGAGCCTGGCCACCGCGGGAGCCTGAGGAGGGTTTGCTGAGTACTGGGTCTCGGACGTGTCCCCCAAGGGCTTGTCGAAGGAAGTTCCTTCTGCAGCCTGACAGAAAACACATTCCCTTCTGACCCTTCAGGAATGCTCTTGGCACCGATTCCTGGGTCAGGCCCTAAAAACGAACACTGTGCACCAATTACACAACAAGACGGAGCATTGTAGACTCAGCCTCCAGGCGGCTGACCCTCTGCCCGGCCCTGTGGTCAGCCAGCTGCGGCACAGGCTGTCCCCGGGGAAGGGACCTGCAGCCCCTCCAGTCCCGGGCAGCAGTCGCCGGGACCTCCGGGGCAGACAGACCGCGGACCTCAGAAATGAGAGACCCTCTCTGCTTATTGAACAGAAAGAGTTTTATTTCCACCCACGGGTGCGAGAGTGTGCCTGTGCGCAAACAAAACAGAAACAAAGATAAAAAAATATGTACGACAGGGAACAAGAGGTGGAATTGCCCTTTCCTGCCTAAGGTTTATATCTGGCTTTTATTTTCCGTCTCACAAGGATGGAAAATTATTTCTTCCTTATAAAAAGCCACTCAGACAAGCATGTTGCTAAGGGCAGCTGGCCGGGCCTGGGTGCCCCACAAAGGACAGTGGGTTTGGGAGCCCAGAGAGCTGTCCTGGACACAGGTGGGCAGCCACACCCTGCTCCAGCCCGAATCTATCTGCTCTGCAGGAATGTGGGCCCCAGGACACCACTGTCCCCGCTTTCAAGTAAAAACCCGGAGAGCTGGATTTTTTAAAATGCTGGTGGTGGTGGTGGGCGGGGATAGTCACGAATAAGGAAATGAACAAACACCTCTCTGTGGTCTTTACCAAGCCCTCGAGCTCCCTGTTCCTGAAGCTGCCCCCTCCCCCCATTTTACAGTTGAGCAAATGGAGGTGAGCGCACAGCCAGCCCATGGTCCCTGGGAGTCAGGGGGTGGTGCAGCAGGAGGTCTCTGGTTTTCCAGCCCAGCCTCTGCCTTTGAGGCCCAGGGTCTGCACACCTCAGTGGTGGGGTCTCAAGAGGAGCCAGGCCCACCTGCCTGCCCTCCCATCCCCAGCCTCCTCTCTTCCAGAAAACCTCATGATAGTGGGTTTGTGCTCAACGTGTGGTACTGAGTCCCAGGCTGTTCGGTGGCCCCCACTTGTAGCCCCAGGAGGAAGTCCAGAGGTACAGGACTTGGGCCATTACAGAGACACTGGGGTCAGGGGAGATGAAGGCTTCTCTGAAGTTGGAGTTCAAGGGCAGGAGGACCGATGGCAGCTTCGGAGGTAGATCCGTGAGATAACACACCAGGCTGAGGGCGAGGATTACCTCGAACCCTGGGCTGGGGGGAGCAGGACGATGGGAGAGTCCGTTACGCTCACTCCGAGCGGGGAGCGATTTAAAAGGCATGAGTCACTTCAGGACGATTCCATTTAACGTTCCTCCATGGGAGTTAACCGCAGGTTACTGAAGCCACTTACCAGGAACTGAATCTGCCTTGATCTTGAAATTCCCAACGCGCAGAAGTGTGAGAAGTGAATATTTGTTTTGAAGCTACCCGGTCTATGTATTTGGTTACAGCAGCCTGAGCCGGCTAAGGCAGGGAGAAGGAGGCCCACACCTGGCTGTCAGGAGGCTGAGTTTGCATCCCTGGTTTGCTCGGTTTCCCGTCTGTGTGTGTGTGTGTGGGGGGGGGCAACACCCTCCGCAGTGAAGGGGATGTCTGCACCAAAGCTGACCAGCACTGGGGGTCCCGATAAGAATAGCTGCCTAGAAGCACCCCCGGACCACAGCGGGGGAGGCGAGGAAGCCCAGGGAAGGAATCTCACGCAGCACTTGTCAAGAAATGTGCAGGGTCTGAGAAGCAGGAATATACCGGTCCCCTCCCTGGTTATCCATTTGCCTGCTTTGGCCCCGGCTTTGGGGGTGGGAGGTTGATCTGTCAGCCCAGCAAATGCACTTGGACATGGTCCTGCACACCCATGCCTTTGGAACTTAGGCAGCACTTTTGCTATTCTGGTTTTTATTTTAACTAGAAGGAAAAAATAGACAATTACTCCCTGCCCCCATATACCCCGAATACTTGCCCAGCTGACCTTGGCTCCACTCAGGATCAAGGTCAGCCAGGGCCTGTCAGCCCACCCTCATAGGGACAGGAGCTGCATGTCCTTGCGCCCAGGGTGCATGGGCCGAATCCTCGTTCTGCCTCTGGGGATGAGAAGGGGGGGCTCTTCGAAGCATCGTGGGGAGGATTCAAGATGATGTACGTGCCGTGCTGAGTAAGAACCTCCCTTGGTAAGATCAAGACCACTATTAACGACATGATCGCTAAGCCCCTCTGCCAGCTCACTGCCCTCCCAGCCCCATCTCTCCCCCTCCCTCCCCCCAGGAGGGGTAAGACCCTTCCTGGTCTCTCGCGGGCTGTGCTTACCCCTATAAAGCCTACCCCACGAAGGACGCTATCATCATTTTTGCTTGTGGTAATGTTGAGCGCCTCCAGGGCGCGGACCAGGTCTGTCTTCAGACCCCAGGTCAACAGCCCTTGGTCCGAGCCAGTTTCTTAAATGAATGAATAATTGGGTGGATGAATAAAGGACCTGCCAGTGACCTTTCCGGCTCCATGAGAAACGCTCCAGGTCTTCACCAATCGACAGTGATCTGTGCCCTACTTTCCAGGCCACGCCCTAGAAAACGATCGCTGAGTTTGAATGCGTGACCTAGTGTTCAGTGGACTGAATGGCCTGGCAGGGCAGAGGCCGGAGAAGACATGCGGACCAGGCTGGGGTGCACAGTGCACCCCCCCATGGAGGGTGAAGCAACATCTCAGGTGACCGTGCCTCATTCAGCCCACCCCCGGAGTGGGCTGCCTGGCCGGGCTGCGCCAGTCCTCAAAGACGTGCCTTAAACTGCATCCGAGGGCTGCTCTGGGTGAGACGGCACCATGCCCAGCACCGGAGTCCAGAGCCCGTGAAGGAGAACAGCCCTCCCCCCATGCCCAGACCGCCCCCCCACCCTCATTTGGAAACTCAGCCCTGGATGGGCCTGCCTCCTGCAGTACCACTGAGGCAGATGGACATTTTTCTTAAGGACCTTAATAAAATACCAAGACAGGACCCAAAGAGACGGCATCCGGTTTTCCTTGTCACTAGGTCCGTGCTTTAATTTTTTGTTGTGCTTTTATTTTTTGAGAACAGCGTCCCCACACCAACTCCCTAGGATTCAGTATTGTTCACATTTCGCTTTTCTTCATGCTTTTCTTTGCCGGAACATGCGGAAGTAAGATAGAGACTCCGTGATCACCTACCTTCTAACGCTTCAAATGTCTTCTGAAAATAAGGGCATTGTTTTCACGCAACTGCACTCCATAATCTCTCCTGGAAAACTAACAATACATTCTGAACGTCCTTTCATCCCCAGTTTATATTTGAATGTCCAGAACTGCCCCCCAAATAACTTTAACAGAGGTTTTTTTGTTTGTTTGTTTCAAATCAAGTTCATACCGTGCACCGTGGCTGATGCATTCTGAGCCCCCTTTAATCTGGAAGCCCCTTTCTCCCGACTGCAACCTCTGTGGTTTGCATTTTTGATGTTGACATTGGCCGCTGGGCCACAGCAGGCCATTCTCAGAGAAGGCTCCCCCCCCCACTCTGGAATGGTCCACCGGCCCCTCATCCACCTGGAACTGGTTCCCAGCTGGGCCTGAACTGGGCCCCGTTCAGAACTGGCTGTGACTGGCCATCAGTGAGGGGACACTCCGTGACACCCTCAGAGGTAGGGGGCGGCACATCGAGCCAGGGCCCAGGGGGCTCGAGCAGAAGACACGCTCATATTAAAGGGAAGCCAGCCAGCATCAGGATTGCTCCTGCCCCTCACCCACTGTGTCACCTGCTGTCCCCTCCCCCAGCCAGGTGCACTGTCTCACACAGTTTCTCCTTCCTTGTCCCACACGCCCACTATCTTCTCACCTCACAGAGGTCCAGGAAAAGCCCTGGGCACCCACAGGCTTTTCCTCTGCGCCTGCCCTGGTTCCATATAAATCCTAGATGGATGAAAACTTTCGCCATCACAAAGAAAAATAAAGAGGTGGATAAATCAGTGCATCAATAGGGGAAACAAGAGCGGAAATACAGGTGAGTAATATTGTACTTCGTGGAGGTGAGGACGAACTTGAAGTGCGACACTAAAAGCAGACACTGGACGGGCTGCTTGGTGTCCACTCGGCCCCGCACAGGTCTGCCGACGCCCGGCTCTGATGGGCCTGCGGGTCTCCCTTCCACAGGGAGGGGGAGGCCCGGAGAAGGACAGGGACCCAAGGTCAACCGCAGGGGAGCCTCAGACCCCGGCCTTCCCCTCCCAGCCAGCCACCTTTCCCCTTAAGGGACAAAGAAACACAACTGTACCCTGAATAGCAAAGAAACTTATTCTGGAGGCTT
This sequence comes from Anoura caudifer, assembly GCA_004027475.1. Taxonomy (NCBI): domain Eukaryota; kingdom Metazoa; phylum Chordata; class Mammalia; order Chiroptera; family Phyllostomidae; genus Anoura; species Anoura caudifer. The sequence goes on from PVKU01003796.1 coordinate 83,431, forward strand.
TCAAGGGCAATGGTCCGGGATGGTGCCTGTATCTTAGAGGCCAGGACGGAGTGCGCACCACGTGACACCCCTCAGGGACGTTCACCACCTGAGAGTCCACCGTGACCACGCCCCTCCCCCCGCCAGAAGGCACTTCTTCCCTAGAGAAAGCTAATGACTCCATGCTCCCTTCTACAAGCCAAGGCCCTTCACTGTCTCAAACTCAAAACCCTGCAGAGTGTGACCTGCTGGCAGGTATAACTTTAAGAAAATACAGAGAAGGCTCTAACTTGAATGCAAATGAAAGGAAAATGATTTGTAATACAGTCACACATAGTTCACTATGCAAACGTTCGGGCAGGGCTGTGCTGGGAAACTGAAGGAAGCAGTCGGATCGCCTACACCGGCACGTAGATACAGTTGTTGTTGTGCGTGCAGTTACAAACGCAGGCACGCGTGGGTGTGTTTTGCTGGCGACTCAAAGCACGTCTCTGAGCGGCAGGGTTTTCCAAAAAACAGCAAATGGCTCTTGAGTAAACCCCAGAGCCAGAAAAGCTCGATGTCTTTTGATTTGCATGGCAGTGGCGCCCTAGGAAATTCAGGGGACATTAACCCTGCGCACAGCCCCTCTGAGCGTCTGTGCAAAATGGACACACGTTCTGGGCCCAGATCATTACAGGAAACTGCATTGCTCGTGTGGATGTCTAGTGGGGGATGTTTAAGCCGGTGGGATGGGGGTGTCTCTGTTGTACAGTACATGAGTGGACCAGTCTGGGGGGGGTAACATGTCTATGTAATTTACACCAGCCAGACCATGGAGTATGTGGGGGGTGGGGGGTGGCAGGTAAACAATGACAATAAAAACAATCACTAACCATTTACTTGGATAATTTTTACTACGTGTCGGGGGCTCTTCTAAATGCTCCTGCTACACTAACTAACTGAATCCTCACAATGAAGTTGGTCCTGCTTCCGCACCCGTTTTACAGATGAGGAAGTTGAGGCATGGAGAGGCTACCAGACGTCCTTGAGGTTGCACAAGTGAAAGGTGTGAGCTCATGAGTACCTGCAGTATGCAAGGAATGTGCTAGGCATGGGAGTGTGGGAATTACAACGCTCAGGGTCCGAAGCAAAGAGAACTGCTGTCGACTGGGCATCTGTTATGTGCCAGGTTCTCCTCCAAAATGCATCCTCTTCTTAGGAAGGCAGCCGGTTCTTCCAGAGCGCGGGAAGGGGGCTTAAATATTCCCAAAGCCAAGAAGTCGTGTGTGGGGCTGAGAAGCAGGTGGGGAGGGGGAGCAGGGAGGAAGAGGAGGGAGCGTCTTGTGCATTTCCCAGAATGTATTGCTTGCTCAGGGCTTTCACATTCTGTACCGTGTCTGTGCCTCACCAGCAACGGCACAGAGAGGCTAGGGGGTTTGCTCTGGGACACACAGCTACGAGGATGCAAATCCAGGTCTTGGGGTTCCGATTCTAGGCTGTTCCCTCTGGTTCCAAGCATGTCCCAGAGCACCTGGGGCAGGTCCACATGTGGCTGACAGCATGGGTGTTGACTCTACGGGACTTTGCCTCCTGACCCTGCTGCTTAACGCCTTTTGGGACCTTGGCCCAGCCCCTTCCTGGACACCAGTCTCAGATCCCACCCGCAGAGCCGGGCAGTGGAACCTGGTCGTGGGGCTGCTGTCTGTGCAAAGCCTGGCATGGTGCCTGGCACATACTCAACACTTTCTACAGAGTAACTGCCTTCCAATCATTCTCCTGGATGGATGGGCCAGTTGTATCTCTCCTTTCTCCTGCAGAAACTCCCCGGGAGAGGTGATAACAGCAGTGATTCCTTCCCGGGAGGAAATCTCAGATCTGCGCAACTTTATCAAAGAAGCCATAACTTCACTGTTTCCTCCCCTTCCAAGATGCTGGCAGGCGGTGGAATGATGATGTCGTTGGCACAAGGCCACCGTGAACCTGGTGACAAAGGGGTTCCGTGAGTGAGCACCGACCACTGGCGGCGGCGGCGGGCATCCAAACCTCGCTTCCTCCCCTGGTGAGCCCCACCTGGCGGAGAGGCTGCCCTTCAGCTTCGTTCTTCCTGGTTTAGGCGGCTGTGAGTGCGGATCGCAATCGGTTCTACTTACAGGGCTTGGGTTAGGGAAGTGAGTGCCTGTGCTTCATAAAACAATTCCCATTACCCCCCCGAAGCAGGAAGCATGCTGTGTGCACGTCCAAGTGCTGTCCCTGGCACCACCGCAGTCTATGCGGACAGATGATAACCGGTAGTTGGTGCTCAACCCCTACCCATGTGACCCTGGTCAGTCGGTTTGGGACCGTAACATCCATTTCACGCCTGTGGTCGGCCTGCGTGGGCCCCTCCGATTCCAGGCCCACAGGCCAGGAGCTGAGCAGGCACTGACACTCTGTGGAAATGAGCAGCCCCACAGCCCGCTGGCAGCCCTGAGTCAGCCTCCAGCTGCGTCTCTGCACGCAGAGAAAGGACTTTCCAAACACAAGTCCGTGAAGAACGTGCTCTGGGCCTGAGCTGAACCGTCTGGGAAAAACAGTCCCAAAGGCAGTTCCCAACCCCAGGAAGAACCACCCAGCTGTGCCCCGGAGGCAAAGCCAAGTGGAGGCCTCGGAGGTTCTTCGACGGCTCGGCTCGGGGCAGAGGGAGCTTCTGCCGCTGCCCAGGCCGACGGCCCGCTCCACCGCCTCGTGGGAACACGGTGTGGCTGAAAGAAAACTCCAGCTCCGCCACTGCGGCCACTTACGTCCAGGAATTGAGTCAGCTCCTGGCAGGTCACTTAAACTCTCGGAAACTCGGTTTCCTGATCTGTAAAATGGGTGTGCTCGTGCCTAGCTGGCAGAGTTGTTGGAAGGATCAGAAATAATGGGCTTTGAGCACTTCGTCATCTGTGCTCAGTTCTGGGTCACTTAACCCGGGATCCATGTGCCCACATACCCTGTACTTCCAATTCTGCGTGGCGGAGAATGGGCATGGTGGGTAATAGAGCCACGGAGATCCCCTAACCCAAGGTGTGAGGGCTCTCAGAGCAGGGGACAGTTCTCAGTGAGATGCACCATGTGGCACTCAGCGAGTATCAGCGACGTTTCTGATGACGGTGACCTTGCCCCCGCCCCGTCCCCTGGACCCTGTGGGCAGAGGTTCTTTACCCACCTGGACCTGAAGCATTCAGTGCACGAGTACTTTGCTTGTAGTAGGGACTGTTGTTGGACAAATGGGTGAGTGAGTGAGTGAGTGAATGAATGAATGAATGAATGCTGTTTCAAAAGTTTCTGAGGAGACGGCAGGACTAATTTACGGTTTTAAATGCCATGAAATTATATTTTCAGTGGACACCTCTCTAATATCTAACGGGAAAAGGCTCAAAGACAAAGTGAGTGCCCAAGTGTAAAAATGGAGGATTTCTTTATTTTGGCAGGGGAGGAGGGAGGGTGTCTTGCCAGACACCCCTGGGCTCCAGCCAGAGGCTTACCTGCACCTTGGGAGGCGGGCGCAGTCCCGCGGAGGACGTGGGTGACGAGGAGTACGTGACTGAGCATGCGGACAGGTATGGGCAGGGTGAGGCGAGACAGGGATCCGGGGGGGACCGCCCATGAAAACAGCAATCTGCCCCAGCGAGCGCTGAGCAGACAGGCCAGTTTACCCCGAGTGCCCGCCCAGGGCGGCCTTTCTGCATCTCTTTTGTCCGAACCTTCTCCTCCTGCAGGAGCCCCTCCCGTTCCCATTTTCTGGGCTCTGATCTCTCAGCCTTCCCGTCTGTAACACCAAAGCCAGTCCCTGCACCTAAGAAAGAGGTGGGCAAATCTTGCATCGCTACAGAGAACCCGTTGGCTCTTAAATCTCGACGGTTGTGCCCAGGGCCAGGGATTGTGGCGAGCAAAGATTTCCTGGAAATGGCGAGGTTTAAACCCGGTCACGCTGGAGATCCAAGTCAGCCACCCGAGCCAGGCCGCCATCTGCCCATGTGTCCCTCCATCTGGTCAACATTCATAGTAAGCATCTCCTGAGTGCCAGCCAGGCCCTGGGGGACGGGCACGCACTGCTGACCAGGAGATTTTTCTCCAGGAGTGAACACCCAGAGAGAAGGGACAGACCCACACGCAGGAAGTGAAGTGTCAGAGTGACTTTGCCAGACCAGAATGGCTTCTTCAGGAGCACAAGGGGGGGATCGTGGGCAGTGGAGACACTTTAACCCCCGATGACACCCTGGAGGAACCTCAGAAGGAGGGACCCGCAGATGAGGCAGTGTCTCCAAGTGACCACGGGAGTCCTGTGCGGGCTGGGTAGAGAACATTTGCGGACCATTCTCCACACAGGGTTGGATTCCTCCCAGTAATTTTTCCTGCTGATGGTTGCAGATCATTCCAGCCGTCCTCGAAACTCGACGTAGGTCCTTATCTGCCGTCAGCCGGGGTGGAGAAAGTTTGCTTCCCAGTGTCCCTTGGGGAATTGCCCTGTGTTACATCAGCCCCCCCCCCCCACCCCACCCAGAACTCTCCGAGACGCTGGAGCTGTGTGCTGGCTGGCTTGTACCGTACTCACTGGTCACATGGGGCTGGTGAATACTTGAACTGTGACTAATTTTTCATTTCATTTCACTGGGATTGTTTTAAAAATAGTCCCATGTGGTTCCTGGCTGTTGCCATTAGTCAGCGTAGTTCTGGGCACTGAGGAAGCCACCCATTGGCCCTGCCTCCTCGGCTTCCTGACACGTCGGTCCTCCAGGTGCGCTGTCTGCGGAGCGGGCACTCCATCCCATGCAGATGTGGTGGCAAGATGTCAGGGTGCAAACTCAGATGCCCAAGAAATGTCCATTTCCTTATCATCTGGAAACCAGTTGAAACCCGATGTGCCACCCCCACATTGCCAGTTCTGTGGGAATTTGGTCTTGGTTGTGAGTGGTCACGCCTCTCCCACTTAGGGCCATGCTAAGTGTCCAAGGTTATAGCACGGAGCAGCCAGGCTTTGGGCAACACCAGCCTCCTTCCCGGGCAGCAGAACCTTCCGGAGAGGGTGTGTTGAGGATACTGCAGCAGCCCCTCCCCCTCTTCAAGGCGCTGGGTCAAGGGTCCCAGCCCCTAGCAGAGCCCTAGACCTGTCCACCCCAGGTAGAGGCGGCTTCCCATTCCACCTTTAAGCTTCTCTCCTTCCTGCCAGTGTCACTGGCGTAAAACCTAGCTAGCTTCAGGCTTTACCAAAACAAAAGCCAGAAAGGGTTGTGCCTTGCTTTGGGCCCAGGGACCCTAACCCCAACCCTAACCCCTGAGTTGGGAGAACTCAAAATGGCCAGGTTTGTTTGCTGGATCCCTGCTGGAAAGTAAAACAAAGACTCCCACTACTAATAGTGCAGAGAGTTATACTTTCCCACAGAACAGTCGCACGGCACGTGGAGAAAAGAGCAAGAGGCCAGGAAAAGACATTTGCCGCCAAGGGACTAGCACGTGCGCAGGGACAGAGGCGTTCAGCCCTGCGGCCACCAGATCCCAGTGCAGCACGCAGAGTAACTATGCTAACGGTGACGGCTTCCTGAGTGTCCGCTAGGTGATTATCTTCATCAGTCCTCACACCCAAGTCAAAGGTGAGAAGACTGAGGTGCCAGGAGGTTGCACAGTTTGGCCCAGGCCCCCTGGGATGTAAACCCAGCCTCGGTGCCTAGGAGTTTCAGTTCCCACAGCCAGCCTTGGAGCACATGAGGAGCAAGGAGGGAAGGGAGGCGGCAATTTGCTTTGGGAATAGGGGTGTCCCAGAGGGGAGAGGCTGTGCCCTGAGCCAGGGGATGAGTCAAGGGAACCAGGTGACCGAGAGTCTGAATCATCCAGGTGACTGCAGAAATCTGGAGACCAGGCCAGCCCAACCTCCCAAACCCTTGGCCTGCCTCTAAGCATGCGCCTCTTTCCCAGCTGCTCTTAATGATCAGTCACAGGATCCTCCCCAGTTAATGAGTAACGACATTATCCCTCCTTCGCAGAATACAGCTCCACTGCCCTGGGCAGTGTGGGGGAGGGGACACCACCAGCAACGCCCTTTTTCCCTCAGAGGAGTGGATTGGGGTGCAACTGGATTCAGAATCCCAAGACCTGGGACCTGGGACCAGGTGCTCACTCTTTGGTGGTCAAGGTCCCCCCAATGACAGAGAGGGAGCGGGCTCTGAGCATCTTCCCACAGGACAGGAAAGGCTGTTGGTAGAGTTCCTTGCCTTTAGAGGTTACTTGGTGGTTTAGAAGGAAGAATGTGGCTTTGGGGGCCATCCAGACTTGGTGGTTGAGGACAAACTTGGAAGCCAGGCTGCCTGGGTTCGAATCCCAACTCCACCACTTACCAGCTGGGCCATTTTGAGCAAATGACTTAATTTTATGTTCTGCTTTGGTGTTTCCATTTATAAAGTAGGAATGCTAAAAAAGAGTATCTAACATCTTTTTAGTGGATGTGGTGAAAGAATAATTATTACATGCAATGGGTTTATGAGCATCTCTAGTACCTAAATACTAAATAAGTATCAGCTGTTCTCATTAGCCAAGAGCCCTCAGTCCATGACGTCACCTGTGTGAGGCTCGGCTTCCCAACTGCAAAGTGGAGATGTAATAACTTCTTTGCGGCTGAGCTGCTGATATAAGTAAACACCAGTTGTAGAATAGACAGATACTCAGTCCCTGAAAGGCCCCCCCACCCTCATTCTCTCCTAAGAATCCTCAGGTGAGACGTTCTGACTTTCCATCCGCCTCCTGGACAGGTGGAATCCAGAAAGAAGAAGGAGATGAGGGAGGGGTGAGACAGGAAGGGCACCAAAGAGAGGTTGGGCGCTGTCCTGTTCTTGAGGAGCTTGGCTAAAGGGGGCCCTGAGTCACTGGGAAGGTCTGGCAAGGAGCAGTCTCCCACTCTGGAGGTGTGTGTGGCAAACTGCAGCGATACCACCGAGGGAAAAGCACGTGATTCTCCAAGAAAATTCCCAGACTGAAGTATAGTGTCTTCCCGGTGCCGTTTAATAATGGTGGTCCCCCCATGTGCCCGAATGCAGCTGCTGTTGGCGCCGGGTCCTCCAGAGAGAACAAGTTCTTAGGAATCTGCAAGACTCACTCTTCCCGCCTGTGGGGCCTTGGGGAAGCCACCTCACCCCTCTGAGCCTCAGTTTCCTCATGTGTAAAACGGGATGATCACACTCGCTTGGCAGGGATGTTGCAAAAGCGAGAAATAAAATGCATCGAGTGGCTGGTACGGTACCTGGCACACAGTGGGTGTTCGGTGAACGGTTGTTTCAGAAATAGAGTTCATCATTCTTTTCTACTTTTGTTATTTTCTAAGTTGCTAAGCCCGTGTCAGCTTGGGAGCCTGAGGCTCAGAGAGGGAGGTGGCAGCTTGCCCCCCACAGGTCCTTGTTAGGGGAACCAAGGACTTAAAGTCCCTTGTTAGGGGAACCAGTGGCCTAAAGTGACCACTGCAAGTTTGGCTTCAAGTCTAGGAGCCCCAGACGTGGGGGCAGGGGGAGAGAGGAGGGCTGAGAAGGGATTTTTTTAATCTCTTATGGATGAACATAGAGATGGGACAAGCTCTTGAGATGATATGTTTCAACCATGGACCTCCCACTTCTAATTCGCGGAGGCCAGGTGACAATACGTAAATAAATGGGCTCATGCAGGCTCGCCAGCAAACAGTGACACCGAGACACAGCAAATGTGTCGAGATGACGAGACACCTGCCTTCTCCTACCAGACAGGCAAACGTTGACCGAGGAGGGACTTGCCGTCACTCAGCTGGTGGGGACCAACTCCCATCCTGCCTGTTGGAAGTCAGGTTGCAATAATGTATCAAAAGCCTTGAAATATGTGTACTTTTGGCCCAGAGATCCCCCTGCAAAGGCTTTCCCCCAAAATGTTATTGGACGAGTGTACAAAGATGGGGGGGTGTTCACTGCAGCTGGAAACTGGAAACGCCCCGAGTGTCCAACCACCTGCAACACGTGAAATGAAGGGTGGCCCTCTCATGTCGTGGGATAAAGGTCCTGTCTCGTTAGGAATGATCTGGAAGCCTCCGGGGGGGTGATGGCGGCAGTGGGAAGAGCTTCCACGGGGTGACCACGTGCCTGGCTCTGCCCCGGGTCGGTGCTGGGTTCCTGGGTGCCCACTTTATAATTATTCTGTGCCACAGTGCACTTAAAGTGGGCGCGTTCTCTGTTCTGTGCATATTGTACTTTATAATAAGAAAGTAGAAAAAATGTGTGACAGATTTTTCAAATGCAAAGATGTTCCTCATGTATGGCTATGTGAAGAAAGCAGGTTATAAAAATGTCAGTCTGGCATGAGAGCAGTTTTAAATGCTGTCATACAAATACCTACTTATAACTAAATGTTATCATTAATTTTTAAATAGATACTTACACACACCTACATGCTCCCATGCCCCTATACAAATGTCAGGGAAAAACATACACTAAAACATTAATAGAGATTATTTCGGGGTGATGGTTTGTCTTATTTTAATGTTTGCGATTTATTTTCTTGGATGTATGTATGTGCCTACGTACTTAGTGCGTTTCTGAATTTCCTCATGGTTCTCCGCAGAACATTTATTTCTGAAACACTTTTATTTATTTTTTTATGTGAGTAACGACCATTCCTATAGCACGTCCCCATTTATAATAAGCCAGGATTAAACCGAGGCCTGCTGGCGCGACATGGCAATGAATGGAAAGTCGCCGTCTGCCTGGGCAGAGACACAGTTCACCGTGGCACGAACCAGGAGTTGGCTGTTTGTTTTCAGCAGGCCGGGAGCCCCAGGGGCGGCGCAGCAGCTCTGTCCCTCGCAGCTCCTGGCAGGCTGCTGGGCTGGCGGCAGCCACACTTCTCCTTCTCCTGACGCTCCCTGTGCTTCCCCTTCCGGAGAGGCAGCCATTACTTGGATGTTTCCGTGAGGTCCAACAGCCTTCTTGTGTCACCAGCATCCTGTCGAGCAGCCATGCAGGCTGTGTGTCGCCGGGGCCACCACCCCAGGCCTGGACCAAAGGCTGGATTGCTTTGTGGTGTTAACCAAGTCTTAGCCTCAGCTTCCTCACCTGCCATACGGGGCTAAAAGCACCTCCCTGTCCACAGAACAGCTGGGGCCTCCCGCTGGACAGTGTCCGCGCTCTGCACGGGTGAGAAGGAATGCTACGTACAAACCTGTGTGCCCGGGCGGGTGAACGCTTTGAGCCCGGTCAGATCTTCAGTAAGGGCTTGCTGGTGTCCCCTCCCGTCCCTTCCGAGTTTGCTACACCCTGATCTTCTTGTACCTCAAAAATAGCCAGTAACTCCTCCTGGTCCAGCCCGCCTTCCCCCCAGGAAATATACACAGGGTAAATGTGTGTGCCGTGTTGCCCCGAGAGGGGTCCATTGCAACATCCCCTCCTCCTGCATTTGATGCCGGTGGTGGTCAAAGGCACACGTGGCGAGAATGCCTGTGTGGGGTGAAAATCCCAGCTCCGTCCGGAAAGAGGGGGCAGCAGGCCTCCCTGCAGAATCAGCGCTATCCCTGAGCAGGGGTTTAGGAGGCTCCTAGCAAGGGGTGAATCCGAGTCAGGCTTGGCTTCAGAAAGCATCACAAATAAAATAAATAAAATAAAATAAAATAAAATAAAATAAAATAAAATAAAATAAGATAAGATAAAATAAAATAAAATAAAAATAATAACAATAACAATGCAGTAGTTTCTCCTTCCTCGTGGTAATAACATTGGGCAGGATAATTTACTAACCAAGATGGAATTGACCACTGGGTCCAGCAAAGGGGGACGGACTGAGGTCTGATTTAACACAAGGAATGCGAAGTCAGGTGACGGTCCTTCTCTAACATGCTTGTGGGGGACATGTTAAGGCTGCTACAAAATCCTTCTGCATTTCCTCGGCCAGGCCCCAGGTAACTGTGGACCAGAAGCCATCCATCAGTCAAGAGCCTGGGGGATGGTGGGGGAGATCTACTTAGACTCAAGTCTAATTTCTCTACCAACAAAAACAATCATTTGCTCGGAGCGACGATGCAGCCTCGGAAGCAAGAGGAGTAGATAAATCTCGGGAAGTGCTAAAGAACCGTTCCATCTCTACTAAACCTGGATGAGGGACGGTCGTCTCAAGCTGATTGTCTAAGCATAAATTCGAATCTCCGTACTTCCTTCTCTTTCTCCCTCCTTTCTTCCATTCAGGTAGCAAACATCACTTAAGTTTTGCCTGCCTGGTGCACGGTGGTGCATCCCCATGGTAGAGGAGCTGCTGGCCCTGTGTGCAGGGAGCCCTGCCCTGCAGGGGCACAAAGCTGTGAAGGTGCCTGGCATGACCGGGCAGGGCAGGAGGGCAGGTCCAGCTGGAAGGTGCAGTTGGTGCTGGTGCTGGTGCTGGTGGGACAGATGGTCAAGCCAGGAAGCTGGGTGGACCATGAAGGATCAGTGATTTCACCATAAGTGCCTGTCAAGCATACCTGCAGCCTCCTCAAAGCCTCTCCCAAGGCTTCTCAGAGAAAATGAGAGAAATTTCCCGGGGGCTCTGCCCTCCTCAGAGATGAGAAGGTCTCCAACAAACTGACCTAACATTACCTGACAGCCTTCTGATTTAATCTAGAAAGGACTTGCCCCAGAACAAAGCCAACAGGAAGTAAAACTGATCTGGGAGATACCGAGAGCTAGAGAGACAGAAGTCTGGTGACGTTGGGCCCTGGATCCAGCTGTGCCTGAAGCAATCATCCTCTGTACTTCGCTGCTATGCGAGCCTCTAGGTACGCCCTGCCTTTTGTTACTTACACCATTTGAAATGATGCCTATGCCATATACACTGAAGAGTTCTAACTAATAAAAAGAAAGGAAAGCACGCAGTGCTCTGGGGATCAGAGGACAGTGAGGCCATGCTCATCCATGCCTAATCTATCAGCTCCCTGCTTCGCATGTTCCCTTCTCAGGAAGCCTTTCCCAGGTGCTCCAGGGCCATACCACTCCCTAAGACCCTCCCTTTTTACCTAACACTCACGGTCGTTGTCATTACAGAGTTGTGCCATTTTTATTCCTAGCACCTCACACCGTGCTCGATGGGTTGTAAATGCTCGACAACTATGCACTGAATTAAAACAAAATGAATGCAGTTGGAAAAGAACCAGGGGGGTTTCCTGGAGCAGCTGACATCTGGCGTGGCCTCAGAGGACAGTGACTCAGTCAGGATGGGCTGGGTCAGGCTGCAGCAACAAAACCCCTCGGAGTCCTAGTGGCAGCAGGGCTTATTCCTTCCCCAAGTCACAGGTCTGTTCAGGGTCAGCTGGGGACTCTGCTCATGCTTCCTCCCTCCAAGCCCCAGGGGATGGAGTCCCCGCCAGCCCAGCGTGGCTGGTGGCGGTAGCGGGAGTGAGGAGACTGGGGTGAGTCACAGGCTGGCTATTTAAATTCCCTTCTGGAAGTGACACGGCTCATTTCCGCACCCCGTTCATTGACAGTGCAAGTCCATGGGCATGCCTAAGTCCAGGAAGGAGGGGCGGGAAGTGAGGGGCTGGATCGGATGGTGAGCACTCCTAGTGCTTTCCCCCGATGAGTGAAACCTCCGTAGGTGAAGAGGGTGTGGGAGGACTTCCTACAAGGAGAAACTTGCTTGGTCAAACATTCGGAGGAGCGCGTGAGCAGCATATTCGAGGAAGAGCCGTGAGTAACCCAGGGACTGGCGGAGAGAGAAGTCTGGACATGCGCAGAACCATCTCCATCGCCGCACCTGCAGCGGCTGCTGAACCAGGCAGGCGACAGGAGCAAAGGCGGGTTTAGTTAGGCAGGACCTGGGATTGAGGTGGTCCGAGATGACAGCCAAGCACCGGATGGAGAGAACCGGAGAGGGCAGATGACAACATGAGGCAGCTGCTGGGAAGCCAGGCAACAGCTGCGTCATCGAGGCGGCTGGCGCAGGCCAATAAGCAGGTCTCTGTCAATGAGCTAAAAACATGTGATAAATACACACAAACCAGGGACTGGGGTGAATCTTGTCCTTCCCAAATTCCTTTCCACCCAGAACCTCAGAGTGTGATCCCATTTGGAAATAGGGTCTTTGCAGATGTAATTCATTAAGGCGAGGTCCTACTGAGTTAGGGTGGGCCCTTAATCCAACACGACTGGCGGAGGGACACAGAGGCAGAGACACGAAAGAAGCCGTGTTGATGACCCAGGCAGAGACTGGAGGGACGTGACCACAAGCCCAGCGGTGTCAAGGATCACCGGCCACCACCCGAAGCTGGGAGGAGGCGAGGAAGGAGTCTGCCCTGGAGCCTTCAGGGCCAGCATGGCCCTGCCTGCCCGCCGATGGTGGACTTCTGGCCTGCAGCACTGTGACACAACGCACTTCTGTGGTTTAAGCCCCTCGGTTTGTGGTAATGTGTTGCAGCAGCCCCGGCGAACTACTGCACAGCAGGAAGGAAGAGAAATTGATTTTCTACGGGCCAAAAGGTGCACAGCTCTCCCTTCAGGCTCACAGTGAGGATTCTTTCCATAGCCTGGACATAGGCTAATATCCAATGCACAGGGTTTTCCCCAGTGCTCCCAACTGGATATTATAGGTCAGGCATGCTCCCTCCCGGAGGACAGGGGGACCTTCCACTGGTCCAGAGCGGGAAGTCCTTCCCCCTGCCCCCGACAAAATCCAGGCAAGGCTGCATTAGGTGGGGACAGGTCAAAGAGGAACTTGCATTTGCTCACTCGTTCCATCAGTATTTGCTTGATTGTGGGTATGCGCCGGATACTGTGCCAGATGCCAGGGCAGACAGTGTTGAGGACGATGATGATGGTGATGATGATAATGACGGGGAGGCGACTCAAGAAAAGCGGCGGGGGTGCGGGGAGGGGAAGATGACAGTGCGAAGGCTATTGTTTTTCCTGACAAGTTTTGTAGACAATTATTTGTGACAATTATTTGGCCAGGTCCATGGGGAACTTGATAAATTAAGCAGTGAAAAGTGAAAGTAAGAGGAGATAAGGAAGTGGAGACCGCGTGTGCAAGCAGCTATTGAGAGAAGTTTGGGGGGCGCGGGCTGAGAGGCACTGGGCTGCGGTAACTGGTGGGAGACTCAGGATGAAGACAGGACTGGTCCAGTGGGTCCTTGACTGCAGAGCATGTGAACTTGTGGGCTAGCGTCATTCAGAAGAGAGGGACACACGGATGCTGGAGGAGCAAGGGGGTCGAGAGGGAGCCCAGCTGGAGCTGGGAGATGCTGGTTTTTCAGGAACCAACTTTCTCATCTGAACAGGAGGAAAAAGAACAGAGAGAGGAAGGGTAACTGACCGAAGGACCGCACAGCTCCTAAGTGCTGAAATCAGGGGGCTTTCCCATGAACTGCAGCTGCCTCTTGAGTCTCTCTCAACCCCCTTGTACTCGCACATTCCAGGGAAGGGGGCTGGAAATAGAGGGTCGCTGTGGTCCTTGCAGTTCCAACCTTCCATGATAAAATTTAGGGTGTTGCTAAACACAAATCCCCAGGGGACGTTAATCCAGAAAAATCCAGTCTGATCCTCTGATGGATTTGCAGCACATGCGCGTGTACTAAGCAATCCAATTCTATTGCTGACCAGCGAGAAAGAGAAGTCATTTGAAGAGCTCGATACAATTGTGACTGCATTTGGCTCCAAGGGCTGCTGCTGCCTCAGCGGACCAGGGTTGGGGGCGTGGCAGTGTGGGCACCTCTCACTTCCTGGGGGGGCCACTCCACAGATTGAGCATCCTCCACCTGCGTGTGTGCCCAGGGTTGCACCAAAGTCAGTCATTCCTAGAGTGTGCCCACCTCGGTTACATACACAAAATCGGCAGCACCCAGCGTTCCGTGAGAGCAGCAGGAATCCCTGGAGACGACAGGAAGGAGAAACTGGCTGGGCTGGGTCTATGGGAGAGGGAGTGTGGGGTCAAGGGGCGCCTCTGCAGAGTTTTTCCAAGCTGATGTGGACTCTACAAGGGTCTCCTTTCACCCTGGTTTTAGAGCACCGCTGTACTGAGAAACTTCTTCACTGTCCAAACTCTTCCCTGTGCTCCTGGGACTATCCTTCCCTCCCCTTTCCCCAAATTTGTTCTCTGCCCACTGTCTTCCAGACATCCGGGGCTCCTAAGCACAAACCCAGCCTCCCATTGGGCAGCTGGGGGCCTCTGGCTACAGGTCTGGGCTGCTCTGTGCACTCTGCCCCGCAGAGTTCCCCAAAGAGGCAGGAGAGGATCTGGCCAGGCGAGGGCCCTTCTCCAGCCCACACACTGGGGTTTGCATTTGTCCCTGAAGGAGTAGGCAGGCTTCTCCAGGCTTTTGAATTTAACTTTGTATCTTCGGCAGGTAGCAAACCATTTTGGAAGCCAAAACAGTGGAGGTAAGGGGAAGGGAAGTACGGGAGGGGTTCAAGAAAGCTGCTGTACACAAGGGTCTTCAGACAACTGGGTGGCTGTGGAGGAGACACCATTTCAGTCATTGCCGTATCCCCATGTTTAGTGTGGTGCCTGGACATAGTAGGTCCTCAGTCCAGTTACCAAATGGACTAGCTCGGCTCACCCTTCTTGTGTAAACGGGGAATAGAGACTTAAAGCTCTTGGCTATGCCCTGGAAGGAAAGGACTTTGCCTTTTTGGTCCTTTCCCAGTGGCTGAGGACAGAACCTGGCTCGGCAGCAGCTCAGTAACTATTTGCGGAATGACAGGGTAAGTAGGTATCTGGGCCTAAGGAGGCAGGCAGGATGTCCAGAGGACAGCTGAGTCCCCTGCCTCGGGGCAAAGCATGAAGAGAATCCTAATCAGCCAGAAGAGGCAAGGTGGGGGAGAGGCACAGGAACCTGCCACCACAAGGGTGGACAGAGGGTCTGGGGACAATGACAGTGTCCAGGCTGGGGATGGTGATCTTCCTTTACGATGCAATGCTGTACCTCCAGCGCAGCGTTTCTCCCCAGGGGCTGCCCATTGGAATGGTCGACCCGGGAGCTTTTAAAACTCCCTAAAGCCTGGGCTGCCCTCCCTGAGGTTCTGATTAAATTGGCCCTGGCGCGCCCTGTTTTAAAGAAAGTTCCGTAGGGGATTCTAATATGCAGTGCAGGCAGAGAACACGGAGACAGTTGTTAAACAGAAACGAGACGGCGGAGAACAGCTAAGGGAGGAAAGGGTGCTCAGCGTAAGTTCCAGGAACCCGGAGAGGAAGGAGTGAGAGGCTTCCCAGCCACATTCCTGGGGAAGGCCAGAAAAACCGGAGGGGTGGGAGGCAGGGCCCAAAAGGGCAGGTGGGTTTAGAACTGGGAAGGTGCAGGGGAAGGGGATCGCTTGGGCGTTAGGATGGGGTGGGCAAGATGGACGAGATTAAATGGGATGAATGATTTCAGCGGAGAGCTGATGCAACAAGGAGAGGGCATGGAGTGAGAATCGCAGGGCGCTGGTCGAGGAAGAGCACAGGAGGCAGCGTGTGCGGAAGAAGCTAAATGGGGCTTGGGAGCTAGACCTGGAAGAAGTTGGAGAGTCAGTCGCCCCAGAGGGATGTCAACGCACGGCGCGACAGGACTCGGAAATAGAAATTCTGAGACCAAGATGGGAGCCACTCGGTCACACAGGGACACATGGAAGTCCACAGGCACATGCATGAGCGCGCACACGTACACGCACAAGCACACAAACGCATTCCCTTCCCCGTGCACGTCAGCACACTGCACACGGCCTCCCGGACAACGCGGGGACAGCAGAGACGAACCGCAGCCGGAGCCGAGAGGTCCCTCCCGGCCGCGCCCCTACATGAGCTTGCGCAACAGGCGGTGGCTCGGGCGGGCGCTGGCCGAACACTGCCAAAGCTGAGCTAGGCGCGCGGGCGGGAGCGGGAGGAGGGACAGCTAGCAGAGCGCGGGCAAGGGGTGTGTCCCCGCAGTCTACGGGGCCCAGGAGGGGCGGGGCCGGGCGAGGCGCGGGGGCGGGGCCGCGGTGCGTATAAAGTCGCCCTCCTCCCGGACATAAACAAACCTCACCAGACTCTCTCGCCTTGGTCTCCGGAGCGCACGCCCAACCTCGCCGCTCTCCATTCACGCCAGGCACCGCCAGACTAGCTCCAGCTCCTTTTGCCTTTCTCCTTCTACCCTAGGTAAGCCCCTTGCCTTGTTGTTGCGGGGCAGAGGGGTTCGGTCGTCCATGGGTGCTGCTGAAACTCCTGGACCGCGCTTTGTGATCTTCCGGAGCTGCAAGTGCGCGGCGACCCCGTAGCGCAGGCGTTTGGAAGGTTTTAGGGCGCGGGCACCTCTGGAGTGGGGGGTTTTGATTAGGGAAGAGGAGGAAAAAAGAAAGATGAATACCCGCGCTTCTTTCCTGTAGCTGGGGAGGTGGGGTACTGGGGGTCGTGGAGGCGGTGAAGGGCCGGCCGGCCGGCGAACACCTGGATACCGCTTCCCAACGTTCTCCCAGAGTCGCCGCTGGCGGCTCGGGCGGAGGATCGCGCTGGAAGTGGGAGCAGGGAGGGCCTAGGCGTGTGTGTGGGTGTGGGGGACAGTGTCGCTGGAGTAGGGTGTCTGAGGAAGGAGGGATGTGCGCGAGCTTGTGTAGAAAGGAGATGGGTAGGAGCTGGAGATGAGGCTGGAGAGGGGGCGTGGGTGTGTCTGGTCCCCAAACTGAGCCAGAAAGGATATGCATCTGAGGGGCGGGGGCCGATTGAGCCTCGAAGCTGGGGCGCTGTGTTGGGGGGACGGGGTTCGGTCCGAGGTATGTCACAGCTGGTACGACGAGCGCAGGAGCGAGTGTGTGCGAGCGCCTCTGGGCAGGGTGCGCCCCCAGATGTGGCCCGGGGTTGGCGCTGTGGTGGCGCGCGTCGTGCGGGCCTCTGGTGGCCCTGGGCTGGCTGGGGCTAGGAGTGGCGTCATTTTCGCCTCCGCCCACCCTCCCCAGCTTTCCTTCTCGCCCCTTCTCGCCCCACCCGCCTGTCCTGCTCTGCAGGGAAGAGAACAGCTGGAGTTGCTCCGACAGACATTCAGGGGGGATCCGCCGCGGTCTCTGATTCAGCCTTGGGCATGGCGTGCGCGGCGTGGTGAGGTCAGGGGGAAAGGCTCTGTCGCCCGCTGTCAAATTAGTGGCAGAAGCTGGTTTGTCTCTACCTCTGTGGTCAGACAGCCCTGCGGGTCAGGAGCAGCACCTGGCTGTGGCTTGGAAGGGGGAGGTGCCTGGCAACGGGTGTAGAGGGATCTGGTGGGGACCCCCGGTTATCTTGTGCCCCAGACCAACTCTACTTCACAGATGTCCTGGGCACTTCAGTTTGTTTGGTCCCTTTAAGTCACCGAGAAAGACCCAAGATTCAGAGAACTCAGTAAGAGGACTTCAGTCTCCTCACAGCATCCAACAGCCATACTGAAGCTTGTCCTAAGCCACCTCAAATGAACAAAATATCTAAATACAACCTTGTTCTGGCTACGAAGACCCAGTTTCAAGGCAAACCCCCCAGCCCAGCCTCCTCCTGTATAGAAATTTTGGAGTCTTTCCTAAGTTTCCCCAAAGGGGAATTGAAATCAGCAAGGTGCAGAGAGAGCCAGCCCCAGCACCTGCCTTCCAGGGGCTCGCCAGTCGGCACCGTCCTGGGTGGCACAGGCTGGGGGTCGTGGCAGGCGGAGGTCAGGAAGCGTGAGACACCTGGAGAAAAGCGGTGTTCTGGTGTAAGCGGCGAAACCTGGGGTGTCCCCTGACCTGCAACTTAGCTTTGCGGCGCCCTGTCTCCTGCTGGAGGATGAGTTTCAGGAGGGTGAGGAGGAAGGCTGTATTGGCCTCGCCCTGGAACCTGGCCCCTGGCCCAGGGCCTGGCACTTGGGAGGACTTCAAATACATACACTGAGTGGATAGTGTGGCTCCTTCTCTGGTGATTACTCAGGTTCCTGGTCCACCTTCCCTCTTTACAGATGGGAACTGAGGCCCAGAGACAGTGGGGGGGGGGGCGGGGGGGCGGGGCGCTCACCAAGACCCTGGTTGAACCAGAACTCGCTTCCCCAGACCCCTCTGCTGGGGTCTCCGGGGAGACTGAAGGTGGTCAAAGGTGCTAGGCTATCAGAGGGGTGATAAACTGGATCTTGAGTGAGTTTCTGGTGACAAAACTTTCCCGGTAGCAAAGGGGTGATTTTTTGTTTATTGACTTATTTTTAGGGTAAGCCAGGTATTCTTGAGTGACAAACGAATCAGCCTAGAGAGAAAGGGCTCCGCCTGCCTGCTGATGGTGGCTGCCTGGGTTCAGGCTGCCCCCTCCAGGTGGGACTGCGGATCTGAGCAGCGCTGGGGGCCCTGGGGGCCGGAACCCTCCTGACTGAAGCTCACCCCGCCCCACTGTGTTTTTCTGGTGTCCTGAAGCAGTGCTTCCTCCAGGGGACCCAGCTCCAGGGCATCCCATCCAAGGCCCTGTGCCTCCCAAACAGCCCAGGTGACAACCAGGCATTCAAGATTTAGGTGGGGGGTTGGGGGGGGGGGCAGGACATCTCTCTCCAGATCAGCTGCTATATCCCCTCTTCCCCTTTCGTCCTCGTCAGAGCTCTGCCTGGGCTGCTTTGGCTCCGCTGAATGGCTGAGGAAGCCAGGGCCGGGGAGTTGAAGGGACTTGCCTCTAACCACGTGGCTGAAAGTGGGGGAACCAGGCTTTGAACCCGGAGAGGCAGACTTGAAAGCCCTTGTTGTCTTCCCTGACCCCACGTTGGGCTGACTGGAGACCTGCCAGAATGAGAAGTGTACCCAGGCAGTTAGGGGCTTCCCCTGTCGAGTGAGAATAACACACTGTCTCGTGAGGACGTGGAATGTGAATGGAGCTAGTTCATGTCAGAGTTGACAGCCGTGCCCGGCCTGTGGGGACACCACTTGGTGTCTGTCGACCATTCTCACAAATGCATCTCCTTGGCCGTCGGTGTCAGGGGCCTGGGCCTGTCTTTGGAGTGGACCCAGACTCCTGGGTGCCTTTCAAGCTGCCCCGCCTGCCTCCCAGGCTCAGTCTGGTCCCGGGCCTGCCCTTTCGTTGGCCCTTTCTCTTTACACTTGAAGACAGAGGAGCAGGCTGGATGGCAGCCTTTGTTGCAGAGCCCAAGGTTAATTCCCCAGACACTTGTTTGGCCTCCTGCTGGGCTGGCTCAGCTTATGGAGGGAAGGTGTGCAGAGGGGTGGGGGATGCCAGGTGCCCGGGGAACCCAGTGCTCCAGGGTGGATGTCCTGGCCCCATTCGTGGGCTTTCAGCAAACTCTCGCCCAGGCCATCCGGGCGGCTCATGCTTGTCCTTTGGGCTTCTGGTTATTACATGCGTCCCCTCAGTCACCAGGCGAATTGTTCCTGCTGCCAGAACTCTACTGCATACCAACTGGAAGACTTCCCAGGGGTGTTGCAGAGAAGAGGGTGGGCGACAATGACCGCCGACCCCTTCTGCTTCCTGCCGCCCTGTCCCAGACCCTCTCCCGGACCCTCTGCAGGTTCTGGGCTCCGTGCAACGCGGGAATTCTGGGTCCTCTGCCACCTCGCCCCCAGCGAGCGCGTGCAGCTGGCGTCTCCCCGCCCTGCGGGCACTCCTTTTGCATCCGTGCAGCATCACGGGGCTCCGAATGCTCTTGCGTTTTCAGGCTCACCGGGCCCTTGAGGAATCGCTAGTCTATTTGTCTTCTCAAGCACCATTTTATTGAGTTTGAGAGCTCTGGAGAACTTTCTCGAAGGTCCAGATCGTTGACTAGGTTGATTACATAAGAGAAAACGTTGAGAGTTAAGGCGGCCAACTTCCTCACCCTCCCCAGAGCCTTGAGTTTTAAAATGTCCAGAAAACATCCAGAAAGCCCAGAAACTGCCTCGTAGCTTGATGTCAAAATCTCTTTGGCAAATAAAGGAGAAAGGAACATACCCGCAGCAAGGTGGGGTAGCCAGGGCGTACCCCGAGGCTCCTTTCCTTGAGGCTCACTCGGACATGGGGCTGTTCTCTGGAACCTTCCAGGAAGACGTGAGCCAGACAGCAGCAGGGAGCATCGCCCCCCGCCATCCCCTCCCCTCTTTTCGGTTCTGTCCGATAAAGAACCCGGTGTGCTGGGCGGGACTCTGCTTTGAACCAGGCGTGCTGCAGAGAGTACAAAACCCGGGCTGGCCTCTGACGGTCGCAGTCGATGCTGACTTGTCATCAATCTCCCCCAGCCGCCCTCTGTCTCTGCGTCACTGAAGGACTCCAGGAAGCTGAGGTCGCCCGCCCCTCCCCTCCACACCTGCACCCACCTCCAAGGAGTGAGTTTTCCATCTTTCCAGGGAAAGGGGAGAGGGGAGTCAGGCTTTTAGGAAGTCACGTG
The DNA here is from genome assembly GCA_004027475.1 of Anoura caudifer. Classification (NCBI taxonomy): domain Eukaryota; kingdom Metazoa; phylum Chordata; class Mammalia; order Chiroptera; family Phyllostomidae; genus Anoura; species Anoura caudifer. The sequence goes on from PVKU01003796.1 coordinate 103,670, forward strand.
GACCTTAGCTTTTGAGCCTCGGGTCTCTCCCTGTAGGCTGGCGTGGTAACGCCCACCCTCTCCCAGCGGCGTCCTTCACAAACGCACGGGAGGACACAGTGAATACTACTCTTCCGAAGGACTGACCTGCTGCTTCAGGAAGGCCCTTGGGGGAGACCTGAAAACAGGAGTCCTCCTGGGTACTACGAAGGGCTGATAGAAAATCTAAGACGTGGACTTTGCCCAAAGCTTGGCCTGCTCACAGCGGCTCAGTGGTGACTTTGCGGGGTGGAGAGACAAGCAGGTGGCCCTCCTCTGTCTCACACTGGAGGAGCCTCCCTCCTCTGGGCTCCCTCCTGGACTAAGTGTGTGTTTGTGTGTTGACAGCAAGCAGATGTCACGGGCAGCTACGCCTTGAGGGTTGTTTTAACCTGCGCCAGCTGGATACTTGGTGACCTGGGGAACATTTCTTGGTCTCTCTGGGCCTCCGTTTCCCCACCCATGGGAGGGTGTTCATGATGGTGCCTATTTTCTGGGGTGGCTGTGACGCTCAGAGGAAGGTGGAGCCCAGGCAGCCCGGTAGAAGCGGCCCCTGCTGCTGTCCTCTCAGCATGCCTGCCTATGCGGGGTCTCGCCGTGGCCTCCTGCAGCCAGTCGTGCTGGGGTGGCTGCATCCTGGACACCCCAGCCCACGTCATGGATGTTTCTCTGCTGGACACTGCCTCTTCCCCACCGCACGGAAGTTCCAGGGGCCCAGGACAGTTTGCTCAAGGGGGCGTCCGAGGGGTGCCCCTAGGTGGCTGAGTAGAGAAGTGCTGGAGCTGGACGGAGGCTCCCGGCTCTCCTGGCTCATGGACAGGGAGGGGTCTGGGGCCAGGAGCAGAACAGGGACCTCCAGGCAGACCCAGGCAGAGCTGAGCTGGGCAGCACCCCGGTGAGGCCCCTGGGTACACGGGGTCTTTGTGTAGCCCTGTCCCGCCTGGGCTCCCATCTGCCCCACACTGCCTATGGGCCACAGGATGTCCGTGCAACACAGGCCACGCATGTTACAGATGGAAGCTGAGGCCCACAGAGCAGGTGAGTCAAAGTCGTGTGGCCGGAGAGAGGCAGGGTCCCCACGCCCTGGCTCCTAAGCCAGAGTTCCTGCTGCACCTCTGAGACTTTTGGGAACCATCAGCTCTGTGTCCCCTCACTCCCCTGATGACTGGTTCACAATCTCAGGTGGCTTCAGATACCTGAGATGGTATCTGCCCACTGCCCTCCTGGCCCTCGGGGTCACAGCCTCTCCTTCTCCCAGCAAACCCCAGTCTTGGCTTGTCCTGGGACCCATGAGGTGCAGCTAAGTGCTGACTGTCTCCTGGGCCCACTGAAGTGGAAAGGTATTTGCCCCTCCCCCTTGGCCCTTCAGTGTTCCTTGACTGGCAACGATCAGGCCCACATGGGTGCTGTGGGTCTGATCGCTGGGGACTCGTGACACATTTGCTGAACGTCTTCTGTGTGTGCCCCTCCTCGCTGGGCCACAGTGAGGCTAGCAGCATCTAAAACACAGGCAGTGTCCTCATGGATGTCCCTGTGTCTCTGAGGCAACCAGGAAAGGAAATTACACTAATTAATTAGACAGCTATTTACCAGACTCTGCGCACCAGTGTTTAATCTAAGCCCCACCGGTTCCCGCTGGGAGCAGGACTACTATACCCATTTTACAGATGAGCAAACCGTGGCTAAGAGGGTCAAGAACTTGCTGGGGATCACAGAGCTGATAAATGACGACACCTGGTCTGCCCCGCAGCCTTCCTGCTCCTGGCTGCCTTTGACTTGTCCGACTTTGGTTTTCTCTGAATTCCTTATGAGAGGGAAGTGAGGAAGGAAGAAGTGGGGATAGGAACCAGTGTGGCAGCTGGTGGGGTGACTTGGAGCCCAGTTTCTGGTGCTGAGTGGGGTCTCAGTGGAAGGAGCCCTGTCCTGGGCTAATCCTATTTGTGGAGGGGACTCCATCTGCAGTTCTTAGAGACAGGGCTGGCCGTACCTGCTCACCCACCACACTGCACGGTCGAGTGGGAGGCCCGGGGGGTGAATTCGGGGCTCCCACCCACAGGGTAAGGGTGGCCTGGCCCTGTCACCCCGCCTGCTAACTGATGGCCTTGTCCCTTTTCAGTCTGACATTGTGCACTGGGACTTCCCAGGAGGCAGTGGGCAAGGGCATGGGCTGGCATCCACTGTTTGGCCTCAAGCCCAGCGAGAGAACTTGCTGAGCCAAGAGGGACCTCGTGTCACTGGGGGCTGAGCTTTGGGCGTGGGCTCCAAGGGGTGCCCGGCTGGGGCTGCGGTGGGGGCATCAGCCAGAGCATCCCACACCAGGTCACCTCCCAGCTGTCCCTCCCTCCTGGCGAAGGAGGTCGGTGTTGCCTGTAAGGTCGTGTCCACTACGAGAACTGCTTCTTTGAGTGAGCCTCACAGTCTTCGGGTGGTGAATTTGAAGCCCAGAGAGGAAACTTGTGGGGGAGAACAGGGCGAAGAAGCAAGGGTGAGCGTCAGAGGCCTGGGACTTCAGCCTTCTCCCTCCCTGGTGAACCTGCAGGGTGGGTGTGCACGTGTGCGGGATGTGTGTGCACACACACTGGATTAAATAAGAACTGCATCTAACAGGTGCTCTCCGCGTTTACACCAGGGACTGCCCTCGATCGGTGATTCCTACCCACGGGCGGTTTTACCCCCAGAGCACATGTGGCCAAGCGCACAGACGGTTTGTGTCCCGCAGTGGGGTGGGGAGGGTGGTGGCTGCTATTGGCACCAGTGGGCTGAGGTCAGGGGGCCGCTGACCCTCCTCCAGTGTCACACCAGCCTCAGTCACAAGGAGTGACCCACCCTGGTATGAGCAGTTGGAGGTGGGGAGCTGCGCCCTGGAGGTACAGTGGTCCTGGGGGCCACTCTGCCCCACCAGCCAGGACAGCGTGGCCTCATGGGGGGACAGGACAGTTCCGACTGGCCTGATGAGTGACAGGTGCCGGGGGAGGCCAGGGGCTGTGAGCTCTGTGGGGCAGGAGTGGGTCTGTTTTTTCATGGCCATGTCCCCTACTTGTCACATGGCAAGGCTCGTCCACAAAGCTGTTACTGGTCTTTGCTCAGTGCTGGGCACCTGGGAACCTAGTGCCTCCGAATAAATCACTGTTTCAAACTGGGCTCCCTGAACCCAGACGGTCTCTGAGGACAGGTCTTGTCTCATGGCGTAGGGGACACATGGTAGGGAGGGGGAGCCCCAGGGGCTACCAGGGGTGTCAAGCCCTTTCCCTGGCTTTATCCAAAGCTTGCCAGCTTCCCCCCACCTTGTCTGGTAAATCTGTTTTTCTCTATTGAACTTCATTATAAGATTTCCTTTACACAGACAGCTTCGAGAATAAAAGTTTTCAGAGTTCTTTGGCCAAGGCAACAGAGACAGAAGGGCTAGCTGGCCCTCACCTGGCCTAGGTAGGCAGGATGGGGCAGCCAGGTGTCTTCCTGAGCATCGCCACTCGGGGGCGTGGAGGGGCCGGAGGGTTAGCACTCCGCAGCCCCAGTTCGAGCAGCCTTGCTCATGGCGGGCACTGACCTAGACAGAGGTCCGGGCCCAGCTCTCCCTACCAGAGCATTTGTTCTTACTAACTGCAGGCTGCCCCAGGCCTGCAGCCCCCTGCCCCCCAGGGACAAAGAGTACAGAAGCTTCCTCTGCTGTATTCAATCTCCCTGCAGATTCCCAAGTCCTAGGGCGCTTACTGGGTGCTCCCTGGTATAGACCAGGGTGTCTCAGCCTCAGCACTGTTGAGGTTGGGACAGGTAATCCTGCACCGGGGACGGTGCTACCCACTGTAAGATGATTGGCTGGCCATCCGCATCCTTAGTCTCCACCCACTAGGCCTGTGGCATATCACAGTCATGACCCAGGAAAAGGTCCCAGACCTGACTTCTGTCCCCGGGGGCAGAATCCCCCCTCCTTCTCGCGAACACTGTAACAGTTCTCAGCGGCCTCATCTCTGAGCCTCCTCATAACCCCGGACCAGAGCAGGGTTCCCCGGGGCCCGTCCAGCTCCCACAATCAGTGATTCTCAGGTATTATAGGGACACGGGCCAGTTTGCAGCCCCTGCCTCAGTGGTCAAGGAAGCTGGGCTCCAGGTGTGGAAAGAAGGTCTGGAGCAGAGAGATCTCACCAAAGGCTGGGGAGTTGTGAAGGCTGGAATCCAGCCCTTTCCTGTTCCGAAGGGCGATGAGGACCCTAGTGGGGACTAGCAGTCCAGGGTGATCCCAGCGCCTGGAAGTCATGCAGAACTGACCATGCCGGGCCGAACTATGGCGTGGGCTTGAGTCCTTACAATGCAGACCTGTTTCTCTGCACATCAGTCTTGTGGGTTGTGACCATTTAAGAGTAAGTTTAAGTGCAAACCTTGCTGGTAAGCTGCACAAGTGTTCATCTGTTCAGCAAGTGAGTTGTGGCCTGACTTCACACCTGGTGTGTTGCTAGGAGCTACAGGGAGGCCAGGTAGTGAGACAGGTAGTCTGTGTGTCCTCGGAACCCACAGGTGGGGCTGAAGAAGGCCTGCTTGAGTCCACCCAGGGGACAGAGGCAGACCACACTGTCACCCTGGGTCTGGAAAGGAGAAGTCCTTTCACCCTCAGCAGGAGGGGTGGCATTGCCTGGGCTTCTGGAAGGCTCCCTAGGCGGTGTAGGCGAGGTGTCCCTCGGGCCAGGGCCACAAACATGCTGAATTAGCAAGGCCAGCCGACCTCGGCTTTTCATGGCTCCGGACTCTGAGCTGGCCGCCGCCCAGGAATGCTCACAAATATAAAACTGACTTTGTTTTCAGAATGTTCTGGAGCCTAGGCTCCAAAGGCCGCATAAAGGCATTCTTGTGGGGCTGGTTATCTCCTGGGGGAGATCTTACTGGGGCCCCAGACCAGAGCATCCCTGGGGACCTGCCCCCGGAATGCCATGTGTCAGCACTGGGGCGGCAGGGCGGTGGCCCAGGCTCTGTTGCCACCTGCCCCCTGAGAGGTGCCTCCCAAAGAGGATTCTTGTGGGTTCCAGGAGCTGGGTCTTGGGACCGGCCCACCCGGGCTGGGATTTCCGTGGCTTAAGCTCTCTCTGGCGGTTAAATCTGGGGCCTTGGGTAGTTCGGGGCCTGGGTTTCGGCCCTGGAGCAAAGCAAGGTGGCCGGCTGGGTTAGTCTGGTTTTCAGCCGGTTTCCCAGTTCAGGATTGCGAAGGTCTGGGTCTGTGAGCCACAGGTGGGGGGACCTGGACTCCTTCTGCCACTTCCTCCTTCTCCCTGTCCTCTGACCCTGCCTGCCCCTCATCCTGGGTTCTTTGTGCCTTACCAAGTACGGGCGGGCACTTCGTGCTTCTAGTCTGACTTTCCATCTGTAGGAGTAAATGTTTGTCGCTCCCGCTCCCGGATCAAGCTCCCAGAAGTGTGCTCCTCAGTACATGTCACCGCCCAAGCCTTGCTCCCTGGGGCGTAGGTAATGGCAACATCCCACCATCTGGAACTCTGTTCACGCTAGCTCTGAGCTGTCATCTCCCAGTCCTTCTGCTCCTGCCTGTGTCAGCGCCAGCAGGGGCCTCCTCTGGCCCCCACCCTGCACTGCTGCTCTGGCTTCTTTGCTTTGAAAATCCTGCTTACCGTTAAGCCTGGCACGGCCCTCCCCTCCGGAACCTTGTTCCCCCAGCATGTAGCCAGGAGCCCTGCACCGAGGTGGGCGTGCGGTGTCCTGTGGCCACCCCTCTGCTACGGATGCTCTGAGGGTGAGAGAGGATGAAGTTTGTGCCAGGCCTGCTCATGGTGGGCCTCCTCGGACCTTCTGTTCCCTTTTGGTTGTCAACCGGGGACTGCCTGACTTTGGGATCTGCATGCAGGTCTCCTTCTAAAATGCAGCGAGAAATGTCCCCAGTGTGAGGATGGGCCAGGACTGGATGTGAGGACCTGGTTTTGAGTTGATCCATCTGTTTCATTGGAAAGGTAGTTGCGTCCATGTGTGAGCCTTAGCTTCTGGTCCCCGGGGGCAAGGCTGGGCTGGCACCATGGGTGGGAGGGGCCTCGTAACCAGGAATGGTGACACAGGAGGTAAGAGCTGCTGGGCAGGTTTTCTAGCCTCAACTTTGCTTCCTTTGGGAAACATCTCTCAGCGAGAAGTGCTAACCCCCTGGCCTTTGTCCCCTCACAGGCAGGTGACAGCAGGGACATGTCTCGGGAGCTGCAGGACGTGGACCTTGCCGAGGTGAAGCCTTTGGTGGAGAAAGGGGAGGTGAGTGGAGATGCTTCTGGTTACTCCCTGTTCACATACACAATCACACATGTGCATACGTGTGTGTATAATATGAACACACACCACTACTTCCTTGTTTCCACAAGTCCCCTTGACCAGGAATGCAAAGGGACAAGATGTACCTGTTCAAGTCCCAGCTTGGCCACTAAGTGCTGGGGCAGTGTGGGCCGGGCCCCTCGCTCACTCTGTGGGGTTTTCTGTGCACAGCTCACTGATCCCATTCGCAAAGTAAGGGCACTGAACGAGCATTCCTCTAAGCTCCCCTTACCCCTAACGTCCTGTGATTCTAGAACATGCAACAGGAAGCCCACTGTCCAGAGGCCGTGGCTACCCCGTAGCTTAGAGGTTAAGGTCATGCGCATACCCTGTCTGGGACCAGCCAGCCTGGGTTCAGATCCTGGCTGTGACACTCAGCAGCTCTGTGTCCACCAGGGGCAAATCCTTCAACCTCTTCATGCTCCAGTTCCCCAACTTGAAAACAGGGACGCTAGGACTTATGTCACAGGCCAGAGTGAGGATGGAGTATGTGGTTGATGAGGAGCAGTGAGAACCTCGGCTGGCAGGGAGGAGATGAGCCACGCCCGTGGGCTCTCGTTGCTACAGTTACTGTTGTCTTTTCGGTCAAACCTTTCATGACAGCCAGGCCTCCCTGTTGGACAGTAGCCCCCCACCCCCGCCCCACCCTGCGGCCTGAGTGGGCACGCTCCATCCTGGACCGGCTGTTCTGATGATGGCTGCGACAAGCCTTTACATTTGCTATAAAGGTGACATTGCATTTCTAAACTATGTTCACATCCCACTTCTTACTGAGCTGCAGAACGGCCTGCGTGACGCATCTTTTTAAAAATGTAAAGCTCAGGCTCAAAAGTGAAGGCGCTCTAAGGTCAACCAAATGTTCTCAAAAACAATACTTATGACATGTATGACCACGTACGTCCTGCTTGGCTGCCTCTGGGCAGGCAGCCGCAGTTCATGGGTTCTCTCACGCTGCCTGGCAGGGTGACTCTGTGGTGGGTTATATGCCGGGTTCTGTGATAGTTCCCATTTTACAGAAGAGGCAGTTGAGCCCCATGGAGGTTAATCCGTCCTCGGTCACACAGTTACAATGTGTGGGGTGTGGAGCCAAACCCGGGCCAGCCGCCTTGGTGGACAGGTGGTTCACGTAATTCCTCTGTGACTCTGGGCGTGGCTGCCCTGTGTTGGGTCCATTGTCATAGACTTCCCATTCTGTATTTTACAGATACAGAAACTGACCTCTGACAGGAAGGGGATTACCTGGACAGGGGGCACACTAGGTTTAGAAGCCCCGGGAAGCTGCAGAATGCTTGCCGCAATTTTACATTCGGGGTCTGCAAATGTTTTCCGTAAAGGGCCAAATAGTAATTGTCTTAGGCTTTGCGGGCCATGCTGTGTGTTGCGATACTGAGCTTCACAATGACAGCGTGGAAGCTGGAAGTGAACCGGAGTGAACATGCTTGCTGTGTTCCAGGGAAACTTCGCCTGTGGAAACGGGTGGTGGGCTGTAGTTTGCTGGCCCGTGCTGCTTGCTGTGCATGCCCCAAATCCAGATAGCTCTGGTGAGAGATGGACTGGGACTGGAAACTCAGAACTGTAGGACTGAGGGAAATGCTTAAATGCTTAGAGGCCTCTGCTCTCCATGTCCACCCATGAGAGAGAGTGAATTTTATTTCAGAGGATGGGCATCCAGGGAGGAAATTTAGGGATAGCGACATGGTCAGGCTTGAGATTTAAAAGTGCAGCAGATGCGTGCAGATCGGGAGACCAGTTAAAAGGCAATTGCGGTCTTGGTCACGCAAGGTTGTGGTCAGCTTAGACCTTCAGATCTTTTTTCAGCAAGGCTGTGGTCAAAAAGGTATCCAGTTGACGTGTCTGCTTTTCTGCGGGCCTGTTCTTAGAGATGAAAAGGAAAGTCTCTCTTTGTTAGGGGTTACAGAGGGTAGATACTGACTCGGGGCTGCGAGAAGCCTGTGTGTTGCTTTCATTCTTTCTGTGCCCAGGAAACTCGACGAAACTGACCAGCTGTCTTGTCTCTCCACAGACCATCACCGGCCTCCTGCAGGAGTTTGATGTTCAGGCAAGTAGAGCCCGTGGACTCCCCTGTCCCCTCCCCCACTCTGTGCTCTCTCTTTCCTTCTTCCTTCCATTGGTTTGAAGTGGATCACTGTCCAGACTTTGGGGGCGAGTGGAGAGAAGGAAGCTCGTTTCCCGCACTTGGCTCCTTCTTCCCGGGTAGAAATTCTGGCCAAGGGTCACTCCTGTGGAAGCAGGAGGGAGACACAGTCCCCTTCCACACCGTCGAGCTGTGGGATACGTGGGGAGGGAAATGGAGAGACCTTGGGTGGGCTGGGACCCTGGATGGGAGGGAAGAGAAGCAAAGGCTTGATGTTCTTGGCTCTGCTTGGGAAAGCGGAACCGGCCTTCTCGGTGGCCTACTGGCTCGGTCCCTGCTCCGGGTTGGCCTCAGGGCAATGGGGGTGGGGGGAGGGTCTTGAGTTTTGTCCAAGAACAAACTTTAAGAAGAGTGGGCTGGCCTCCCTCCGCTGAGGGGTGGGTCAGAACCTCAGGAACTGTAAACCCTGAGCTCTTCGTTTTCCCGAAGTCCGTGTGAGCCGCAGGCGGTGTCGGGCCCTGGGGCTGGGACGGGAAGCCTCAGTGCGGTGGGGTCGTGCGGGCTTCCCAGAGAAGAGCAGAGGAGCAAACGCAGGGAGATGCAGGCTGGTGTGCTCACCTGAACCTCTGTCTGCACATCGCCCAGGTGTCCCCGCTTCCAACCCATCTGCCTTCTTCGTCTCCATGGTCTGTTCTTCCCCTCCCTCACCCCAGACAACTCCGCACTTCCTACTGGAACTTGTATTTCAATGACCAGCCCACCACCCATATCCAGAGGCTGGGAGTCTTGGCGTTGTCGTTGGAGGGAGGGGAGAGAGTGGGGGAGCGGTTGGACGCATGGGCTGTTGTGAGTTACAGGTGTGCGAGTGTCCACCTGAGCTCGGTGTCCAGGCGCCTAGAGGTTCACCCTTTCTTGGCTCTTTGATGCAGAGCAAGTTGCTCCAGCTCCCCTTAGCCTCAGTTTCCTCATTTGTGAAATGGGGAGAGTCACTCTAGTCTTGTGTAAGTGGCAAAGGAGAGAGGACAGTGGCAGGGGCCCTGACGTGATGTCACCCACATCGGTGTTGGGTCCATAACACACCCTGTCTGCTGACTCTGTTGTGGGTTTGTGTCCCTCTTCTCCTTCCTTTGGCACGCGTGTGTGTGTGTGGTTAAGTGCACAGATGCTGAAATTGACCGTGGGAGCCCTTCTTCCGAGCGCCCTTCAGGGGCGGTCCGTGCGTTCACACTGCTGGGCGGCCATCCCCAGCGTCCACGCCAGAGCTGTCTCACCCTGCGGAACTGCTCCTGTCCCCGTGAGACACTAAGTCCCCGTGTCATTTCCCTCCAGCCCCGGCAACCTCTGTTCTACTCTCTGTCTCTGTGATCGTACCTGCTCTAAGTATCTCCTGGTAGTGGAGTCGAACATTTGTCTGTCTGTGATTGGCTTACTTCACTCACAGAATGTCTTTAGGGTTGACCCGCACTGCGGCGTGGATCCAAACTTCCTTTTCTTTAAGGCCGGGTGCTCTTCCATCATGCGTGGAGGCCACGTGTTGTTCATCCATTCATCTGTCAGCGGGCACTTGGGTTGCTACCACCCTTTGGCTGTTGTGAATGATGGGTATGCAAGTGTCTGTTTGAGGCCGTGCTTTGAATTCTGTTGGGTATGTACCCAGAAGTGGAATTGGTGGATCATATGGCTATTGTAGATTTTTGAAATCTTGATTATTGATCTGGAAGCAGGAAAACATAGTTTGTGTGATGATCTTCCCCCACACGTACGTGGATCTTCACCATCCGCACAGCCGGGTCCCCGAGTCCCTGCCCCAGGCACGGGTGGCTGGTGGAGCAGAGACCAGGAGTTCTGGCCCCAATTCCCGGGACAGGCCACCTCCAAGACTGCTCAGGCTGCTCAGGCTGCGATGGGCCAGGGTGCTGCACCCTCGGGACATCAGCAAAGTGGGGACCTGAAGACCCTGCAAGGAAGCCTCAGGGAGGAGTTGGGACAGGTGCGCGGGTCTGGCCCAGGCTGAGTCCTCTCAGTCATGCGCAGCTGTCCTGGGACGCTGGGGGCACTTTTTCGGTTGTGGCTCCTTTGCCTTTAATAACGTCAGCCTGGCATGGTCATGGGCACTGGGGACACAGTGGTGAGCATGACAGGCAGTGGTCCCCGTCATCACGAACTTAAATTCTAGACTAAGAGCTCAGCAGTAGTGAGTGTGCGACGTACCCCAAGCATCATTCTGAGCGTGTCACACGTTTTGCTCACCTAATGCTTGAAACGAGTCTTATACCCATTTGACAGTTGGAGAACCTGAAGCGCCGAGAGGTCAAGTAACTTGGCTGAGGTCAAAGGGTTGGAAAGGGGTAGGGCTGGGGGGCGAACGCAGCAATGTGCTTGACTGGAACCAGCCCTCTGACTCCCTAGCAGGGGAAGACAACAAACGTAAGAAAAATTAAGCACACGTGACAATCTTAGCTACTGTAGGGACTGGGAAGATGATGGTGTTGGCTGACGTGATGGGGCGTGGCCTTAGGTTGAGGGGTCAGGAAAGGCTTCTGGAGGAGGTGACACTGAACCGAGACCTGAATGCTAGATGGAGCCAGGCACGCAGCCCGAGAAGATTCGGGGCCGATCGGTCCAGGCAGAGGCAGCAGCGTGTGCCTCTGGCCGGCCTGGGGGCCGAGCCAGCCGGGGCGGAGCAAGTTCTTCCTGTTCACCGGCGCAGCCTTCCCGGTGAATCCCACTATCTGAGCTGGGTTTGACAGCTGAACGATGCTTTGTTGAGGCTGGTGCCAGGCTCTTTGTGTAAAACTGTTACTTTGGATTTGGCTCCTGGATCCTGCTGACTCATGATGTTTGTGGAAGTTCCCCCAAATTTCCCACAGCCTCCAGCACCGTGGCTGTGGGGCGCCGTAAGGTGTCCTTTGGAAGATGTGGTGCAATGTGACGACTGATGTTCTCTGTGCCCCGAGGGCTCACTGCTCCCAGGACCAGGAACAGAGAATGACAGAGCCTTGATGAAGGCTGGCAGCCAGGTCTGCCAGCCCAGGGACAAAAGGACAGTCTCCTGCATGCCGTGGATGTCAGTGTCCTCTGATGAGCCAGGCCGGGGTCCAGCCATTCCCCTGCTCCCTGGCTGAATCTTTTGGAACTTGCACCACCCTCCCTTCTTTACAGAAGAGGAAACCGAGGCTCTCCCCTGGCCAGCAGCTGGGAAGGGGCCCCATGGCACCCAGCTCTGTCTGGCCCAGCCCTGCCCCCTCCACCACGATGCGTCACTGCAGTGCTAAGCCTGGAATGGCCACGCTAGGCCTCGTGGCCTAGATTTAAGCTCACCTTTGCCCTTTCTATCCAGAACACATCTGCTCAGGGAAGTAATCTGCGCAGAACTTTGATGGGCTGTCTAACTCGCTGAAGGATGAGCTGGTGTGGGACCCAAGCATCCACGTGCCTTCATGGGGACCTGCTTTCATCGCTCCCTGTAGTTGGTTCTCACCGCACGTTGAAGTGGCCCTGTCTGGCCCGTTCCTCGGGAGTCCAGCGCAAGGAGTCGGAGCTGCCTCCCTGCGTGTGTCTGTGAGCAGCAGGTTACTCCTTGCAAAGCATTCGGTGCTCCAGTGTTTGGGCTAACTCAGCAGACCCACTCTTCCTGTTCCGAAGTAGCCAAGGATGTGTGTGTGTGTGTGTGTGTGTGTGTGTGTGTGTGTGTGTGTGTGAAAACTAGAATGAAAATATGCCACGTCGTAGCCCAGAGCTCCACAGCAGTGAGGAGATGGGGAAGGGGGTCCATTGCCGAGTTGCTGGGCAGCCCATCTCAGGAGGCAGCTCAGCTGACAGAGCAGATGGCCTCATGGCCTTATCTCTCCCTGGCTGACATCACCTAAGGGTGCACTGTTTGTCTTGGCCTGGGTGACGTTGTAAGGCAAATTGACTGGTGCCTGGACATGTGAGGTCCTGCCAGCTGCCGCAGGACTGGGCTTCGGGGCCCTCAGAGCACAGGGCTGGGGGGCTGCTGGCCGGGGGGCTGCTGGCCGGGGATGCCGCAGCCGCAGGAAGGGCGCCGCGAGATCTGGCTGTGCAGGGAAGGCCTGGCACCGGGTTCTGAGCAGTTGTGTTTGCAAATCTGATGAGCGGGGTAGGTGGGAGTAGTTTGGATTCCAGCTACTTTCTTTGGCTGGAATTCAAGTACCCAAGAATATCAAAGTTGGCAGGTGCTTTGATCCAGCCCTACCCCTTCTGCTCCAGGTGGGGAGGCTTGGTTGAAGGCCGCAGGGGGGTGGGGAGGGGAGAGGAGGGGAGGGGAGGGGAGGGGAGGGAGCCAATGAAATTTGCATGCTCTCTCACTGGCTCAGGCCTTTTTTGCCAAGGTGGGGAGGCACTGCCTCCTTGGCAGATGGCAGACCAGTGTGGAGGTGTTAAGGAACTTGCCAAGGGGCACTGTGGAGAGAGCCCCACGTTCGGGCCTGTCTGCCTCTTACGTATGAAATAAACACGGGGGCCGTGATGGCTGGTGTCTCAGAGCGCTGACCGGGAACTGGGCTGACCTCTCCCTGCATCATCCCATGGCATCCTCACAGCAGCCGGGTGGGGGAGGAATTATGGCCGCCCTGGTTTTAGAGCTGAAGAGCGGGGCCCAGAGAGGGTTTAAGGGATTTGCTCAGTGTCACTCCGTGATGAGATAGATGACGAGATCTGACTCAGTCTCCACGTCTGGAGCCAAAGTCCATGAGACGACCGGGGGAAGGGGTGGCAGAGTTGAGTCCACTCTCCATCATTCTTCCCGAGGCCCTAGATTGCCTCTCCTGTTGGATTTGCTGTTGCTAATTCCTTCCACCTGGATCTTTCTTTATTCAGAGGGTTTGATTTGATTTGGTTTCCATGGAATCTGTGTTTGTGTGCTCACCAGGGCTCTGCTGGCAGTGAGCTGATGTTCCCATAGGGCCCCGGGGTGCTGGGGCAGGAGGGTGGTGGGAGGGTGTCCTGAAGCCTGGCTCCAGCTCTGGAGGTCGGGGTCTGGCAGAACCGGGCCGGGGGACATCTGATCCTTGTTGGGGAGCTGGGGGAGGCGCTGATTTCTTTCCCCTCTCTTGGAAGCAGCTCTGCTCCCAGGGAAAATGGAAATGGTGACCTTTTCCTAATTTCCTTCTTTCCGCACAGTTGCTTCTTGGTTTCGTGCCCCTTGACTGAAGGTGGTGGAACTCAGAGGCTTGGAAATCCTCCACCCACCCTTTCCATCCTCGCCCTCCTCACCCTGCCTCCCCCCCAACTTCCTGGGGAAGTCATGGGGACTGAGAGCAGACCCTGTAGCAGATGGCATCTGGGTCAGTGCAAGAGGAGGCTTTGCCTCTTCCACCCTCCCGGTGGAGCAGGGGAGGAGCGCCACCCCCACCCAGCATCCCCATGGTGGGGGTCCTCCCAGGTCTGTCCAGTCCGGGCCACCAGGCTGACCTGGTGTGGACACCCTTCTCCCGGTGAACAGGGACAGGGGACATAAGCAGGTTCGGGTCAGTGCTATGGTTGCCAGCCATGTGCCCTTGGCCAGGGGTCCGGCCAGTTGCCGGACCTTCCGGGGACTTAGTTTTCTAACCTGCAAAACTGGGGGAGAATCACTGTCCCCGAGGTGTCGCCAGCGTGCAATAAACAGCCTCAGGCTCAGCACGCAGGCCTCCTCTTGCCCCCACCCTCCGATCTGTGGATGTCCATCCCCCACTCATTCTTCCCCTAAGCCAAGAAAGACACTGCTCCGAGCTCTTTCTCCTGGGAGGATTCCACTCATCGGCGTGGGTCCCTCTTCACACGGTATTCCCAGGTGGACCCTCGCTGCCCTCAGCAGCTCATTTCCCAGCTCTAACTTCTTTTCTTTTTCTCCCTGTGAAGAAATCCGAGAAAGGGAGGGAGTAGCTGCAGGTCCAGCTTCTGGTCTTGCGGTGCCCCAGGGCCCTGCTGCAGCCCTGGGGCTCAGGGCTTGGAGGTCTGGGACCTGGCTGGGCCCTGAATTCTACCTGCAGGTGTGTGCCTTTGGCTGCTAGGTTTCAGCCCCCTTGGCTGGCTTTTCTTTTCATGAAATGGCTCTCCTGGCTTTAGAGTATTTGCTCGGCGAGGGCATGGCTGGCCTTAGAGCAAACACTTTTGTGTTCCTGCCTCACCCATACCCCTCCTATTCATCCTTCATTCTTTATGTGCTCCTTACCCAACGGAAGGATGAGAGCAACGGCACCACCACCGGGCCTCCCCCTCCCCTGCGGTGGGCACAGGAGAGGAGCCAAAAAGATGGGGGAGGGGTGCATTAATTCGCAAAAACATGGTGGTCTGGAGCCTCTGTTCTCATGGCTTGCCTCTCTTTCCTCAAGAAGCCTTGCCTTAATGCTGTGTCTGATTAGCCAAAATCAGCTTTCTTTGCCTTGTCCCATTGGGTGCCCTCTGCCCTCGGGCCACGCCTTGACCTGAGCTCGCTAGACTGTGGGGAGGGCAGCCCAGCACGCCCGCTGACTTGAGGCCTGTGTAAGCGTGTCATCCTCTTAGAGTCCAAAGCCTTCAGTGTCTCCCTAGGGCCTGCTGAGCAAGGATCACAGAGGGAGGCAACGGCAAGGGGCCTCAGAGCTTCCCCGGGTCATTCAACCAGTTGACTTAGCCACTGGGGCTGGCCCTGTTCCTTGGGACAGGTGTCCATGACAATGACCATGGAGGGAAATGTACAATTTGCAGAACATTTCCCCATTGTCTCTACTGCAGTTTCGGTCTTGGCAGGGAGCGCCTGTCTCCGTGGCCAGATGGACTTGCTGTTGACCTCATCTTGCTGAGGCAGGGAGTCTCAGAAAAGTCTGGTGACATGGCCAAGGGTGCACGGTGGATGTGTCATCTTCCGCCGTGGTTCCTAAAGCTCCCATGCCAGGATTGGCAGGCCAAAGAGGTGTTGGGTGCTGTTTTCACCAGCTGGCAGGTGGCAAGCAGTGTAGACAGCGGGGACAGGTGTTATTCTACCACTTTCCAGCTTGTAGGTGGTGTAGACCGCAGATCTCCAGGTGCTTCCTCTGGGCCAGAACCTGATGAAGGCAGAGCAGGCCTTTCCCTCTGGGAACTGGCGGTCAGCTGTGGGAGGTGGCTGTGAAACAGGAATTTGTTCTTGCAAAGATGCTGCAGGCAGAGAGCAAGGGGCCAGATACACGTTTGGGGAGGAGTGGCTGCTGGTTCTCTGTTCTGTGTGCTGGTTCATGGAGGTGCCGGGAGATAAAAGCCGTCTACAGTCCCGTCGATGGAGGACCTGGTTCACCGCATCCCTCTTTCGAGAGTCACGGTGCACGCCACGTATTAAAGGTTTCCTCCCTTCACGCAGCTCCTGGCACAGAGTAGAAACCACATCAACGGGCACAGGCTTTGGACTTGGATGGTCTCGGGTTCAGATCCTGCTGCACCATCGCAGCTGTGTGACCTGGGGAGAGTTCCTTCCCCTCTCTCGACCTCCGTCTCCTGTGGACAGTCATTACCCAGGAGGCCCTGAGAACCTGCTGTGAGCAGGCAGCTGGGCCAGGGCCTTGGGATATAACAGTAAACAGCAGAGGCAGCCCCTGCCTTCTTGGACAGGTTTAATTCTGGTGCCACAGCTGTATAAGTTTGAGGCCTCCAGAGCGATGAGCCAACATCTGTTACTCATCCCCACCCCTAGGGGGCTGCTGGGGACATCCTAGATGCCAGCCAGAGCTGGGTGTCCCATACCTGCCACCAAGGGGGTGCCCAGGCCACCGTGTGCTGAGACTCCCCTGTCCACCAGACCCCAAGCCTGTCTCCTCTGCTCAGGAACCTGGGGCCCAGGTGGCTCTCTCTTCTTCTTACAGGTGCAGACCTGGGGGCTCGAAGGGGCTGGGGAAGGGTGGAGCTAGGATTTGAACTCTGATGTCCCAGGCTGGTGGGGACACTGCCTGGCCTATTTTTAGAGGGTGCCATGTGGGTCAGCTAGGGAGACAATAGAGAATGTGGTCCCCACAATGCACCATTATTCCTGCAGCAGCTTCAGGGCCAGGCTGGGCCCAGCAGATGATCTGTGGCCCCCACTGGGGGCTGGGTCGTGCCTCCCAGGTCTGGATTTCTCCACTGCTTGTGTAGGCAGGAGGGAGGGCATCGGGGAGATGGGCAACTCTGTGTTCAGGGGACTGACTTCCTTCCTTCCTTCCCTCCTTCCCTCCTTCCTTCCCTCCCTCTTTTCTTTCTGAGACTTGTCCTTCAAATTGACAACCATGGATTTCAAAGAATGGGGAGCTGATTTGGTCTGATGCCACAGCCCCTTCATGGGTTAAATCCTCTTTCTCTCCATCGGCATCTGCTGCCCCTGCCCTGCCAGACTCTGGGACAGGGTTCTCTGGGCAGAGCGTTGCCACCCACGCCCAGGGCGCTCCTGACCAAATGAGAAGGGCACTCGGCGCTTCCTCAGCACACAGCTGGAAGCACCCTGGTCTCTGCCGTTTGCACGTAAGCCACGCAAGCCACGCTGACGCTGCACAGCCTGCATGACAGACCCCTCTGTCTGCTCTCTTCCCTCAGGAGCAGGACATCGAGACTTTGCATGGCTCCATCCACGTCACCCTGTGCGGGACCCCCAAGAGGAGCCGGCCCGTCATCCTCACGTACCATGACATCGGCATGAACCGTAAGTTCCAAGGACCCATGGTTTTCTAGTGAGCCTGTTCCGCCGAGGGTCGGGGGGAAGAGGGGAGCTAGGGAGGGCTGGTGGTGGCGGGGACTTTCTGGAGCTGCCCTGGGAAGAACTCCTGCCACATGTTAGAAGAGTCTGGAATACACTGCAAGGGGGCGCGGACCTGTCTGTGTGCCTGGAGCTGCTGGGAACTTGGGGAGCCCCCCACCGTCTGTCTGTGTGACAATGACTTCTTTCAACTAATGGATACAATGGTTTTTAGTATTTTCAGAGTTGCGCAACCACCGTCACAATCAACTCGAGCGTGTTACCACTCTGAAAAAAAACCCTCTTATCTGTCACCCCCATTTCCCTTTCCTCCCGGCCCCTGGCAGCCACTCGTCCACTTTCCGTGTGTAAGGATCTGCCTGTCCTGGACATTTCATAGAAATGGGCTCACACAGTAGGTCGTCTTTCTGACGGGACTGGTCTTTCGTGACATGTTCAGTTTTTGTCCACACTGTGGCATCTCTCAGCACTTCCTTCTCTTCTGCCGAATGATCTTCCACTGTATGGATGTACCACATTCTGCCTGCCCGCTCTTTAACTGATGGACGGTTGGACCGCTTCCACTTCTTGGCTCTTCTGAGCGCTGCTGCTATGAAAGTTGAGACTGTGAATTCTTCAGATTACCAGAAAGTGTTACCATATGTGCGTTCCCCATTTTTCACAGATGGGAATGGAATGAGAGCTACTTTGTGTTAAAATCATGCCAAATAGAAGTGAATCTTCCCGTGATGATTCGGAGGCACTAAGAGGCCCTTCTGGTCCAGTAATCTCTGTAAACTGGAACACGGCAAGCTGGGTGCTTGCTTGGTTCTTGATGGACAGACTGCCTGATTTGCATTTTTGTTCTTTCTGTTTATTAACACCCTTGAGGCTGGAGATGATGCCAGTCACTGAAAACCATTTCTTTTCTTCATTCTCATGCCTCTTTTATCTCACTTCCTCCCCTGTGTGTCCCTCTGTGTCCGTTACGTATCGGATAGCCAGCCAGTACTTTGACAGCGATCAGCTCATTTCACCGACTCTGATGAGGAAATGGAATCGCAGGTGGCGGTGATGCTAACTGCCGTAACAAAGACCCAGAATCTCTGTGGCTTAACACGATATATGTTCTTTCCCACTCACTTAACAACTCAGGGGGCATTCTGTGCGGCTCCTTCCACGTGGTGATTCAGGGCCACCGGCTCCTGATGGCTGTGGGTCTGCCATCCCCTGGAGCCTCAGAGGCTTCTGCTGGCTCCTCTGCAGCTGGCAGGTAGCTGACAGAAGAGAGAGAAACCTAGAGGACCAGTAGCAGGTGTTACAAGGAAGAGGCAAGACTCACATGCTATTGGCCAGAACCTGAGCACATGACTGCCTCTAATTACAAGGGAGGATGGGAAATGTAGTCCAGCTGTGTGCCCTGGATGCAAAGAGAAGTGGTTTGGTAACCAGCTGACCGTCTTTGCTTCAGAGTGTCAACAATTAGGAGACTCACCCTCAGCCACGTAACAAGTGGGAGGTCCGTGCTTTGTCTCCTGTGCTCTTCCCCATTGGAAAATCTCCTGGGCCCTGGCTGGGGTCCCCGATAGGGGGTTTAGGAGACCCAGGGAGAAAGTGTCAGTGGAGTGGCCACGCTGGAAGTTTAAGGCCATCCACCAGCGGGCACGGGAGACTTTATGGGCCGTCCTCACCTCCAGACCCCTGTCTCTTCCCATGGCTCACTCTTGCCCTTTCTCACCAGAGGAGAGCGGGACCAACAGGTAGGCACTCTCTCTTACGAGTCCGTTTCCTTCTGCCGAACGGAAGGGCAACGGACAAGATGAATACGCTTCACACGGAGCCAGCTGGTTCATTCTGCCCTTACTTCTTCCTCTCCTCTCTCCCCCTGCCCGGTCTCCAGACAAAACCTGCTACAATCCCCTCTTCAACTACGAGGACATGCAGGAGATCACCCAGCACTTTGCCGTCTGCCACGTGGACGCCCCGGGCCAGCAGGATGGAGCTGCCTCCTTCCCCATGGGGTGAGCGGGGGAGCTCGTGCCCCAGGAGGGGGTTGGGAAGCCTTGCAGGCTGGAAGCAGGTAGCAGGGGAAGGCGGTAGCCTGGCTTTTAATTTTTATTATTGCGGTAAAATATACTCTTCCATGAAGCAAAGTCTGGGATAGAACCCCTCAGCCTTGGTGATATTTATAATCTTTATGTGGAGGGAGAGCATAGCAACCTCACTGGGTTGTTGCAAGGATTAAATGAGTGTACAGTGCTCATCAGATGCCTGGGGTGGGACCTGGAACACAGGAAACAATCGGTAAAGGGCCGTTTTACCAAGAGAAAGGCGGAGGATTAGGGATGGAGACATCCTTGCTTAAACAGAGCAGGCTGTGCTCACCAGGCTGCTTGTAGTGAGCACTACCGGGGCACGTGTTGGGGAGTCTGAGCGCAGGGGGCAGGTTGCCACATGGTCCCTGTGGCTTGGTTCCTTTCCACCGGGGTCCCGGCCCTCGCTAACTCCTCCGTGTGGCTTCTCCCAAGGTACATGTACCCTTCCATGGATCAGCTGGCCGAGATGCTGCCTGGAGTGCTTCACCAGTTTGGGTAAGAGTGAGGGGCCCCCTCCCCCACCAGCCGGCAGGGAGGGGTGGCTTCTGGCGTCTGCCTTTCCTTTGGCCTCAGTCTGACCCGACCACTGACACTTAGGTTGGAGTTGGAAGCTCAGGGAAGAAATTCACTCAGCTCACTTGCACTCACTGTTTTCACATTCTCTTTACTGCAGCCTGCTCCTTGTAAGTTGGGCTCTTCTTCTTGAGTGATGACATCACCTAACGAGAGCACCCCGCCCTCCTTCTCCCTACCTGCCCCCCCCAATCCTTCCCTGCCTTCTCTTCTTTCCTTGCTTTGTCTTTCCCATGGAACATTCTGGACTAGGATGGCCTGATCCCTCAACTCTTCTCTCTCCAGGCCCTTCTTCTTCCAAGGCTCATTTTCTTCTTATCCGAGCCCTTTGTGTGAGGATGACACCTTAGACTTCTTGCCCAGCCCATTTTCCTGCCAAGTGTTAGAATCCAAAGAACAGCTCAGGAGCGGGAAGGAGCAGGGATAGGCCTTCCTATAAATGTCAGACGGTCTCTGAGTGCCCGGGGATCAGTCAGATGGGAAGCGAGGGAAGGGGATGAGTCCCTCCAAGGTCATGGCCTTCTGTTAGTCCATAAAGCAGGATGCATTTCAGGTCACAAGGGGACAGAACAGCAGTGTGTCCCCACTCTGCCTCACCTGCCAGCCATCCTCAGTGGTGACCAGGACAGACACTGGGGTGGACGAGGGGTGGGGACAAGGGTTGGAGGGTGGTCAGGGCTCATGGCGCCCACCTCTTCTGTGACATGCGTTTTTATTTCTGCTCTCAGGCTGAAGAGCGTCATCGGCATGGGGACTGGGGCCGGTGCCTACATCCTCACTCGATTTGCTGTGAGTTCCTGGGCATTTTTTAAAAATTACATTTTATTTATTTTATTTTTTTTAATTTTATTTATTTATTTTTAGAGAGAGGGGAAGGGAAGGAGAAAGAGAGGGAGAGAAACATCAATGTGTGGTTGCCTCTCACATGCCCCCTACTGGGGACCTGGCCCATAACCCAGGCATGTGCCCTGACTGGGAATCGAACCAGTGACCCTTTGGTTTGCAGGCCAGTGCTCAGTCCACTGAGCTACACCAGCCAGGGCTAAAAATTACATTTTAAATGAAATTAATTCAAGACGAAGGAAATTGGGAAAGCATCAAAAATCCCAAAAGGAAAAAGGAAATGACCCATCCTTCTGTTTCCCAAGGGAGGACCACAGTTCACATTGTGGTGTGTGGTCCGGAGGGGTGTGTGTGTGTGTGTGTGTGTGTGTGTATCACTTACACACCAACCGCTTTTCTTTTCCCTTCACTGAAGTGTCCCACTGGACACACCCTGCACCATCAGCTTGGCACACTGAGCAGTCGGCTCTGGGCAGGCCCTCATGTCCCCAAGTGTCCTGCTGCATGTGCCACTTCTTTGTGACAGTTTTTGAACTCAGGGGACTCTTGGATCCTGGCTAGTTCTAAGCTAGAATCAGAGCTACCTGTGTGAACATGACAGTTGTCACTTATGTTACTGCGGGCCCAGACAGGGCTGCTGCGACCCTGTAGCCGGTAGCAATTGTTTAAAAAGGCAACAGTGCTTGTGTGATTCAACCAGAAGTGTTTTGACCACCTGTCATTCGCTGGACTTGGCTAGAGGTTGGAATGCTGAGATAAGTACAACGTGGTTCAACTCTCCAGGTCTAAACTCTATCGTATATATACACGTATATGTATACGAGATACATATATTCTTGTAAAAGTAACAGAATTCTCACTGATTGCTGGAGAGCCTTTCTGAGCCTGTCTGGTCATGAGCTTGATGGTGTGACATACCCACTTCATAGCTAGGACCGCTGAGGGCGCCGAGGTGACGTGACTTGTCCAAGGCAGGTCCGCCAAGCACGTGTGCGTCCGCATCGCGTCTGGCTTCCTCTGCCCGCTCCCTCAGGGACCCAATGCAGTGTTCCCTGAGCTGAGGCCCCAGTTCTGCGTGGGGTGGGGCCGGAGACTCGAGAGCACTGGCCGCTCTGGTGGCCCGCACGGGCCTTTGCCTGGTCCTCTCTCCACCTCTGGTTTGACTTAAAGTTCGTAGTGTCTCAGATTGCGGGCTTGAGTCCCTCACTTTGCATCTTGAATTGCAGCTGAACAACCCCGAGATGGTGGAGGGCCTGGTCCTCATCAACGTGAACCCATGTGCGGAGGGCTGGATGGACTGGGCGGCCTCCAAGGTGAGTCTGGGGACCTGGGCTGGCGGGATCCCAAAACACAGGGGTGCCCTCGCCCCTCCTACTCACACCCTCTCACCAGCCCCGACTCCCCTCGCTCGGCCCCAAAAGCAGGTTTCCTCTGCTTTGCTTGAGTAGTACACTGGCCTCAGATAGCTGCCACTTGGATACCCACAGGACACTGCTGGGCAAGCCAGCAAGGCCAGGGTCCCCGGGCCAGCTTTGACAAGCACCGTGGGCAGAAGTACTTGCTGGGAACCAAACGTCTGCCGGGCTTTTCTCAGGACACCGAGAATAAAAAGATGAACAGGACAAATGCCTCAAATCCCCGGAACCCATGTGTCACCGATGCAAAAGAAATATGTAGTCGGTACCTAGTTTTACGACAGTAGTAATCAGTTAGCGTGTACGGAATGGTTACCAGCGGCTCTTTGTGCTCTCCATGGCTGTGTGTGTGCACAGCCTTATTCACCCCCGTGGGCCTGCTGGGGGTGGGGCACTGTCATACCAGGCGCAGAGGGGGAGACGGTGAGGGAGGGGGTTAAGGAAGCTGTCCAGGGCCGAGCACACTAGGCGGAAGGAGAGTGGGGGCGGGATGCAGATCCCTTGGACCCGAGGCCCTCGGCCTCCCCTCCGTGCTGTGCTCATGAGCCCTTGTGCTGCCGTGTCAAAGGCCCCCCGACCCAAGCACTGCCGGCTGGGCACAGAAGGGGCAGGACACGCTCCTTCCTGGAACACGGGACCCACATTCTCTCGGGAAGCTCTACTCTAGCTGGTGGTCTAGGGTTCCTTGTTTACCAAAAATCATAATTGGATTTTTTTTTTTTTTCATAAAAGCCCCAGTATTTTGCCAAAGAGATGGGAAACCATTCCAGTTGAAACAGGACAGAGCCTTCCAAGCTGGGGCCATCCTGGGGTGTGTTTGTGCCAAGGGTAGGGTGGCGGCTGTCAGAACAGGAGGGTCAGAGGGGTCATGCCCCTCCTCCCTCCTCCTGCCCCTGCCCTGGCCATTCAGTCTGATGTTGCCTTTCTTCCTGGAACATTCTGCCAGAAGGCGGGAGCCCTTCCCTCCGGCCTGCACGACATCGGGGAGCGGAACACACTCCCTGTTTTTTATTTTATTTTCCAGCAAAGGAAGTGACATTCCAGGCAGCCAGTTTGGCTCCTCGATAGCTGCTCTGAGCCAGACGCGGAGAGCCGGGGACGTTAGCCAGGGGCTGAAGTGCAGCCTGCGGGATGGTGTGGGGTTTTAACATCGGCGCCATATCCTTGCTCTCTGACCCCCGCCCTGGAGGAAAAAGACCTACGTCAAGGGTCTGCTGTGCGTCAGGCGGTGCCGTCAGAGCCTGTGACCTGTGTAGTGTCTCCCACAATGCTCACCGTGACCTGTAACCTGGAAGTTCCTGGCACCCCCAGCTGCGGATGGGCAGTCTGAGGCCCAGAGGCTTTGCAGCCTTCCCTGGGCGCCCAGCTGGGGACCCCTAGGCCCTGCCCGATGCTGCAGGTGGTCGGTCGGCACATGTTTACGGAGCTCCTGCTGTGCAGCTAACATTTATGGAGCTCCTGCTGTGTACCTAACCTAGCATTGTTGTTAGAGGTAAAAAGGAAAAAAAATCATTTGTTTCATTAACAAGCTCAGTTGATTTGGAGAGAGGAAAGTGGCCTGACGAGACAATCTATGGGATCCGTCAGGGAGAACAGGTTCTGAGGGTTAGCCTCGGGCAGCTGCGCGTGATTTAGGGGAAACGATGGAGTCCTTCTCGCCAGCGGCCTGGTACGCTGTGCGGCAGGGAAAGCGGGGAGCGAGCTGGGCCCGCTCAGCACACCTGTGTGCGTCTTCTGTGCCCGAGGCTCTGAGAAGAAGCAGCAGATGGAGGCCCAGGCCCTGCCTGCCAAGGCCTCAGGTCTCACAGGTCCCCAGAGACAGGTAACCGAGCTCCCCTCGATGCGACATCCTCAGACCCGAGCGCTGGGCACCCCAAGGGCCAAGGGCTTTGGCTGACCTCGTCTCACCACCGCGAATGCCCTCTTCCTAACCCCACTGTTTCTGTCTTCCCAGATCTCTGGATGGACCCAAGCTCTTCCCGACATGGTGGTGTCCCACCTCTTTGGGAAGGTGAGTGGCACGGCCTGGCATTTGGGCCTTCCCTCTGAGTGACCGCGTGCTGCCCGCACGTCGGGCGTGGAGACAGCCCAGACACAGAGCCAATGCCACCAAATAATGTGACACTATTCACATTCACCAAGTCGTCTGTTCTCTCTATTTTTAATATAAGTCTTTTTTTAAAACAAAGTGTAAAACCTGACAAATGCTGATCACCGGTTCTGAAATACCCCTCGGCTGCCCGGAGCGAGGCAACTTGCTCCATTTCCTCTGGGTGGCCCACTCATCACCGCCTGCTCCCGAGCTAAGAGGTGTGACCAAGTCAGGTGTGGCTGTGTGACAGCCCAGGGGGCAGAGGCTCTGCTGTGAGGCTGGGGAACTGTGGCCCCTGCACTCGGTCCTGGGTTAGTGTCCTGTGGCCGCAGTAGCAAAGGACCACGCACCGGATGCCAGAAGACCACGGAAATGAATCCTCTCACAGCTCTGGAGGCCGAGACTTTGGACCTGAGTGCTGGCCAGGCCACAGTCCCTGCACAGGCTCCGGGGAGGGTCCTCCTGGCTTCTCCCAGCATCCGGGCGCTTGCTTTGGCATTCCTGGGCTGTGGCCGCTCGCTCCAATCCCCGCCCCCATCTTTACACGGTCTCCCCTATGTCAGTTTCAAATCTCCTGCCTTTTTCTAAAGGATACTTGTCATTGGATTTAGGACCCCCCCCAGGGATAATCCAGGGTGATGTCACCTCAGGATCCTGAACTTAATCACATGTACAAAGACCTTCTCCCCCAATAGTTAATATTTACAGGGTCCAGGGATTTGATGTGGACACATCTTGGGGGCCGCCATTCAGCCCACGGCAGGTCCTTTTCCTCTTTGGGCTCCATTCCACAGTCTGGTGCCCATCCTCCTCCCAAGCGCACCATCCGCGCTGGTGGGAATGTGGAAAAACCGGAGCCAGTGCTGGGTCTCCTTGGAGGAGGGCTGTCCGTGTAGAGCGAGAGTCTGGCCTGGCTGTACTGTAAATTACTGGGGGTCTCTGGGTGCCCCCAGGTTTCTGCGGTTGTGTTTTGATCAGAAACCCCAGCACAGCCCCTCAGACTACCTTTTCCTGACTTTTCTTTGAACAGCCAGTTGGCCTCTTTGTGGCTTAAATGCCGATTTGATGACGTCAGGCTTGATGTCAGTCCCTTGCACCCTCCCACGCGGGCGCTGGCCGCCGCTGATCACATCAGGCTGTTTTGTGACCTCTGGCATCTGCTGTTGTACAGATGAGAAGCAGAGCCAGCTCCTAATGCGTTTGTCCAAAATCACATTCAGGAAGGAACCGGGGAGAGGAGAGCCTCTGCGAGGCTCCGGCTGGCCCCTCCGGGAAGCGAGATCGTTCTTCCTGGCCACTTCCTGTTGTACAAGTTGGTTTTTGGTTTGCAAGCATGAAAATCTTCACCTCTCCCCATGAAAAAGTAATAATTGCTAATAGTTGCGTGGATAGTTACAATTTACAAAGGGCTTTCCGAAGCTCACAACCTCTGCTAAACCCCACAACCTGATGAAGTGGGTCATGTTAACACCCGCCCCCCTTTTTTTGAGGGCACTGAAGCTCAGAGAAGTTAAGGCACTTTCCCAGCAAAGGGGCAATGATGGAGGTGGGAGGAAGGAAGAGACTTTCTTTTGCCCTCAAGGTTCTTTGGCTGATCAAATAATCCAATAGATGTGAGACACATTCGTCAGAAAAAGTGACCAAGTTTAACTACATACATACGTATGGGAATCCCGCGTGCATGACAGAGTCAGAGACAGAAGGGAAATTGAGGTGTGTTTGACCTTCTCAGCTACGGAGGAGGCAATGCCCCTAGGGGCTCGGAGGGCCACTGCTGGGGGAAAACATGGCCAGTAATTAGTTTGCCTGTCACATTAGGTAGCTAAAAAGCTGTTTCTGGCGATAACTCTTATTTTGGGCCAGGTTCCTGATTTCAGTTCTACTAGATCACAGGTGGCAAACACAAGGCCCTCAGGCCAAATCCGGCCCGGCCTTGTTTCTACCCAACAGTAGTGCCGAACTCTCGCTTAACTGTTAAGGAGCAGTTACGTGTATACAGTCCTAAAGTTACAGTCAGCCCTTTGAAGGCAACCACGAGGCTGGTGTGGCCCCTGGGGAAAATGAGTGCGACACCCCTGTACTAAGCAACTAGGGTGCGGAGCTGAAGTTGCTTTCAAGACCCCAGGGGTTCACTTGCCTTAGCTCAAAATAGCTTGCATCCCACTGAGGAATATCTTGGGGTGGTTTGTTCTGAACCCCTACAGTCAGGCTCAGAGCCAAGGAGGCTGACTTCCCGTCCAAACTCCAAGTCCTGAGCCCAGAGGGTGCGCTTTGCCCGTCTAGGTTTGTGTCCCTTTATGCTACCAGCTGACGTTCGTCCAGCAGCCTGCACCTCGGTGTGGCTTCCTGAATGTTTCCTTAAGCCTCCGCGGCAGATTTGTGGCTCAGGCATCTTCACTTTGTACCTTAATAACCTGGAGAACGGAGAGGATTGTGACCAGCCCAGGGCCACAGGCTCAGTGGAGGACATTTTTCTCTCTCTAAATGCAGGAGGAGATGCAGAGTAACGTGGAGGTAGTACACACCTACCGCCAGCACATCATGAATGACATGAACCCCGGCAACCTGCACCTGTTCATCAACTCCTACAACAGGTATCGGATGCCACACGGCCGCAGCACAGCCCTTCTTTCCAGGCTCCCTTCGTGGGTCTGGATTGTGGGGTGAGGCAGAGGGGGATTGTAATATTAGTAGAAGCAGCAGCCCCTGAATTTGAGCAAATGGATGATCAGGACGAGGTGCCCTTAGCAAGGTGCCTCCTGGAGTTTGGAGCACTTTGCAAGGAGCTGAGCTACCATTCTAGACCACGGGGGATGCAAACACAAGGGGGACTCAGTCACGCCCTCGAAGGGTTGGGAGTGCATGCCTGTGACCATGGCAACCATAGGAAAGGACAGGTGAGAAGAGAGCCGAGAGAGAAGAAAAGCACTGGGGTGGGAGGAACCCAGGGAGGCTGCTGGGCGGTAGGTGAGTCATTCCCAGGATGGCGGACACTGCACACAGCCTTTGGCAAGGGCGCAGCCCTCTGCTTCATAACTGGCACCCATCTGGAGCTCAGCTAGGGGAGGGGACAGCTTGGGGCCACTGGTGCCAGCCTGAAGTTCTGGAATCTCCAGGGAGATTCCAGGCAGCCTGCCGAGCCAGCTCTGCCCTGCTCCCACCGATGGGGCCTGAAATGAGTTCCCGGGCTCTGTCTCTCCATCCTCCTGTGTTAACAACGTGACTTCATGATGTGCCTTAGAGTCCGTAAGGAAGTCCAGTGTCCGCTTCTTCCCCGTACCCTTCCAGGCGCTCGGTGCGGGAGGGAGTGGCGCTATATCCCCAGTGCATGAGTGAAGACAGGGAGGCTGAGCGATTCATTTATTCTGCAAATGCTTTCTGAGAACTGGAGCGGGTCAGGCTGTCGGCTGGGCAGTGGGCACACAGAGGGGCCCATGGAGAGCCCAGGACTTGGAGTTGGGGGTGAGAGTGAGGCTCAGACTAAGGGTGGAAGCAGAGACTGACTGGGGGGCTAGCCATTGGTCAGGTGGGGGCTCCAGGGAGGCAGGGACCCTCTGTGGCAGAGGACATGATTTATACTCATGAAAAGAAGGTTTTGGGGGCCACGAGGTGGGCTCCATGGGAAATGTCCCCAAAACCACTTCTATGGACCCCAGGAGGCTGTGGTGTCCCAAAAGCCACATGACCTCACACAGGCTCCCCTGTGAGTAGCTTGCCAATGGCAGGACCTCCTGGGCTTGGCTCAGGGGGAGGGGCTTCCTCCCAGGGCAGGCCTGCTGATGCGATCAATGGTGATTTTGTCTTCTGTAGCCGGCGGGACCTGGAGATTGAGCGACCCATGCCCGGAGTGCACACGGTCACACTGCAGTGAGTTGCTCCTGTCCCCCTCATGGTCCGCTCAGCTCTGCTCCCAGTTCCCAGCGGGGCCTGCTCTTCCAGTTTGGCAGGACATGGTGGCCAGTGAGAGCCTACCCAGGGACTGGCATGACCCCCTCTCACTTGTCTTCGCCCTGTGCAGGAGCTCAGCTCCTAGGGTGGCCTCCTGACCTAGGTTGGAGTCTTGGACCACAGACAGTTCTGACCACACTTTGGATGGAATTTATTGAGCACCTGGTTTGCACTGAATACTGTGTTAGCTTTTCCTCACAGCCCGGGGGTGACTGAGGCACAGGATGCTGCCCCCCCCAACCCCCAAAGTGCCCTATTAAATTAGGAGGAAAAGGCAGGTTTGGAAACATGCAACTGTGTTCCACTAGCAGCAATGATGCCAATTGTTAGTTCCTTGAGTGAACTACATTATCGGAACCTGAACTTGGCGCATGCCATCTCCTGTATCAGCCATGTCCTTTTTGTCTCTGATCTTGATTGCTGACAAAACCCTACTCATCCTTCCTTGAGGGGAGGGTGTTTAAAATAAAAAACGTCAGGGCATAGAAATTCTCTGGTAAAATTCATACTAAAGTGTAAATGACTTACCCACCTATTTTATTCTAAGAACAAAGCAGAGGGTGGAGGGAAGATGAAGGAAAATGAGCAAAAAGTACTGGGGAAACCAAAATAATTTTTTTAGAACCTTGGCAGGCCTGGGAGCATGAGAATCTTTAAAATAAACTTTGTGTTAATCCCCCTTTTTCTCCCTGCTCCCAGGTGTCCTGCTTTGCTGGTGGTTGGGGACAATTCTCCTGCTGTGGACGCTGTGGTATGTAGAAACCAGCCCCTGATCCTTGTGCTTAGTTCAGCAGTCCAGATCCGATTGGCTTGTATGAAGTCCCCCTGCCTCCGTCCTTCCTTTCCTCAGGGCAGGTGATGTCTTCTAAATCCCACATTGGCCTTTGGGCAGAGGGCCTGGCCACCAGCCTCTTTCCTGGTGACTGTCAGCCCTGCTGGCTTGGCAGTGGACCCTCTGTCTCCTCTCCCAGGCCCCCTCACCTGCCCATCTGCCTTCCATCGGCTTGTTTCTGTGAGTGTGTTTTCCACTTGGCTTCCTGGCCGAGAGACGTCCCTGCCATTTGGGAGACCTCGGCGGTGCCCGATCGTCTGACAGGACAAGGGGCACTGGGGAGCTTGGCTTACGCAAGGCTTTCTGGCTCACTTCACCCCTTAATTTCCTCCCATGGTCTCGTGGACACACAACAAGGGCTCTGCCTTTCCAACATCCCCGTAGTGGGGGGCACGGGAGACCTAGGAGTCCCATCTCCTAAAGCCACGCCTGTTTAGTCCTAAGTCCCATGTGCTTCCTTCCATGCTGGTGGGAACACCGGGGCCTCCAGGGAGGCAGGGAAATGTCATGACTTTGGCTCCAGGTAGAAAATGAACAAGTTTCTCTCCCTCCCCTTGTCCAGGTGGAGTGCAACTCGAAACTGGACCCAACAAAGACCACTCTCCTCAAGGTACAATGAAAACGATGAATTTGCATTTGTTCTTAGAAATGCTGACATTTTCCACAAAAACTGAGTTGTGCCTGATTCAGGCAAAGCTGTTGGTCAGAAATGAGAGAGTTAGTTATTTAACGTACCTGCTCGCAAACATCTATTGGGTGCTGGCTGGTAAGATGAGAGGATCCCTCTGTGGGACCCGAGGAGTCTCTAGGCTACAGCCTGTCACCCTTGGATCTGACCTTGAGCCTGGGCAGTAGGGGGGCCAGGTGCCACCCTCTCTCACTGACTCCGTCCATTTCCCTGGAAGGCATCCCTGTGCTCCTGAGCCAGGGCTGGTCACCCCCGCTCCTGGGTCAGTGCTCACACAGGCCTGGAGTGACATTAGTAAGCGCCGATGGCTTTAGATTTGGTGATTTAGTAGTGGCTTGGGGAGCGAGCCCATTGACCAAGGGCGGCCCATCAGGAGCCCCGGGAGACCTGGGGTCTGGAGTCTAGCAGCTTCTTTCTGTGGGCATCCTTGAAGGGAGCATGCGCCTAGGGCCACGTGTGGCTCCCCCAGCGCTCTCTGGCCCAGTTTCTGCCCCTCACAGGGGACAGTCTACCTTCCTGGGTTCTTGGGGAGCAGAGTAAAATTAACGACAGGGCCTGGCGGAGTGCCCTGTGATCAGAAGCTGCAAGTCACAGTGGCCAAGAAGACGCCGTTCAGTGCCAAGACGGACAGGAATAGAAGCAGCCTTGCTACAGGGCTGGGCGTTCCCTGTCTGTAATGCACCCGGCGCCCCTCAGCGGGCAGAGCGGCAGGCAGGGCGGGCACCCACGGGCGGCTGGCGCACGGAGCGGGGATCGCCGTCGCTGAGGTCTGTGGCACTGACCAGCCTCCCTGTCTTCCAGATGGCGGACTGTGGTGGCCTCCCGCAGATCTCCCAGGTGAGTCCCCTGTCACCGCTCCCCGGCACGTGCCTCTGAGACTTACCGCCTCTCCACTCACTGCCTGCTCATCCCCCACCTCCCTGCGACCTCTGACAACGCACGTTACTGTGTGTCACCGAGGCTTGCACCTCAGAACTCCCTGAACCCCCCGGAAGCCCCCGTGATGCAGATGACACTGGGCTCCACAGGGTGAAGGTGTTTGTCCAGCAGACACAGCTGGACGGTTGTGGACCCCGCAGACCACAGGCATTCTGTGTGGGGCTGCAGGAGCTTCTCCCTGGGGAAGGAATGTATTCTTTGCCTCATTTCATGTGGCCCTGCCAATTCCCAGGTTCTCCGGGAGAAAAGGGGGGGGTCTTGGCTCTGAGTCCCCCAGTGAGTAGCTGATGGCTTTGAGGTCCATGCTGGGGCAGAATGCAGTCTTAGCCGCTGGAGCTGCCCGGGAAGCACACAGGCTGCTGTGGGGCTGGTTCAACACTTGGCTGGGCGTCTGGACCGGAGGCCGCGCGGCCCTGGGGCAGCCTGAGCTGCAGATCTCTGCATCGGGCGAACCCTGGGTCCGGCTCGTTGCTCTGGGTCCCGTGTCACGGTAGCATTCCACCCCAGAACTCTGCACAGAGGTGTGCGTGCAGTGGGCGTAGGTGGCTCTCTTAGCCTCTCTGCATCTGCTACACAGGAGCAGAGATATTTTCAACATTGTATCTGTTGTTATGTTGGCTCATTTGTTAGCTGAGAGAAATGAGAAGTCCCAGTTGCTGGAGGGAACAGATGAGCTCCCAGTAGCTCCCTGCTTAGACGTGATCATGAGTTAATGCCCACACCGTAGTGATGGGGACGTCCCCCGTCCAGTCCAGCCTGACCCTGGGACCCCTGCTGGGACAGTGTGCTTCCAGGACCTCCTTGGGTTGGACCTGGAGAAGAGGCACCATTTTTCCTTATCTCCCTCCTCCCTCCCTTCCTCTCTTTCTTTCTCTACTTGACGTGAGAACAGACCTGACCTTGGCCATCAGTAAAACATGCTCTGAATGTCCTGGCAGGAGCTGACCTAGCCCAGGGTTTCGAGAGATGAGCCCAGGGAGGACCCGGGACCATGTAGTCTCCCCTCCTCCAGCCCTGGCGAGTTGGGTGTTCCCACCCGCCCTTCCATTTGATCCCTGCAGCAGCCCTGGGCTGGAGTATTTACCTGTCCACGTCTGATCAGCCGGGGAGTGTATGTGAAAGAGCACTGGCCTCATAAGGCTGTTGCCAGGGGAAAATGAGATGCTGCTGCCGAGCATCAGCCCGAGAGCGGCACGTGATACACCGTTACTTGCATCCCAGGTACCGGGTCCCCTCACCTCATGCAGTCTGCCTTTCAGAAGCCCTCAGAGGCCGGTGTGGCTCACTCTCCTTGCTTCTCAGGGGCAGGAATCGGCTCACACAGGTCATGTCGCGTGCCCAAGCTCCCGCAGCCATGAAGTGACTTTGACGTTTTCTCTGTACCCAAAGCTGATCTCAGTCCCTATAATTATGCCATAAATCTGACCTTTCAAGTATCGACATGTGGTGGCCTTCTCTCCTGGGCCAAGGGCTTTAGTGAAGGTGACCACAGCCCATGTGGCCAATCCTGAGCTGGAGCCCCGGTGACTGACACCACCGTCCCTTCTGTTCTCTCCCACACAGCCTGCCAAGCTCGCTGAGGCCTTCAAGTACTTCGTGCAAGGCATGGGCTACAGTAAGTATGGCGTTTCCCAGCGGGCGGGGGCCTGGGGATGCCATGCCCTGCACCAGGTTAGGATGAGAACTCTGGAACGGCTCGGCCAGCTGCAGCTTTCTGCCAGCCGGGCGGGTCGGGGGTGGAAAGAGTCAGGGTGGGTGGCAGTGCCGACTGAGTACCTCACCCCGTCGGGGCCCCTTCTCCCTCCGTGGTTGAACAGGAGACGTGTTTCACACCAGGGAACATTTGGAGATGTAGGTGAAGACGAGCCTTTTAAGTGCCAAGAAGACAACAAACAATGAAACGATGGAAACCTTTTTTTAATTTTGATCGCTGCTTTCCGCAGAGACTTTCACTTGTAGTGATGATGGTGATGATGAAGGATTATTCATAAGTCCTTTACTTGTTCTCAACCACCCAAATAATCTTCTCCTCATTTTACAGGTGATGACGTTGAGGCTTTGAGAGATTAAGCAGGGAGCAGAGTGGGGATTCTATGAAAGTTCTTTAAAAACTGTAAAATAGCTCTGAGTAAGTGGGTGATACAGTTGCTTATATTTAGAACAGAGAGCGTCTTTCCTAGAACATTAGATCTGGGAGTTGAAGGCTAAGAAGCAGCAACGCGCTGCTACTTACGTTGTGGTTACATTGTAGTTCATTAGACAGACGGTCCCAAGTTTAAGCACTGTCCCGGGGAGTGGCTGCGGCTGGTGCTCCTTGGTGTATCAGCCATGGTTCTGCCCTGATGTGGTTTCTTCGGCTCTTCCTGCCTACTGCTTGGAATTATAATTTATGTGCCCATCTTAACTAGGAAGTCTTTGTACTTCCAAGGTCTTTCACTTTTTTCTCTGAGACTTAAACTGTTGGCTCGTTTAAAATAGTAACAGTCTGTCTGACCACGGTTCTAAGATTGTCCTCAGCCGTGTTTAGTTTCTCGTGAGGCCGAGAACGGAGGAGGCTGACTTACCGGTATATGCTTGGGGCGGGGTCCGTGTCCCCAGGTGCCCTCCGCCGGCAGAAATCATCTGTCTGTGGGCCTCCTGCCTTCGGAGAGGCCCTCCCTGTGAGAAAGCCTGCAGGCAAAGCCGTGGCCAGGTGGCACCCAGCCTCCTGCATTTCCCTGCAGGCTGTGAATCGAGACTCCTTTGCTTGGCCTCCCCTGGGTCCGGATTTCTGCTTGGAAAATGAATTCTGGGGAGAAAGGAAGCAAAAGGCAGGCCTTGTTTATACCCCCATGTCGCCGGAGCATCCTGCAGGTTACAGGGAGACCGCAGGAGGAGCTAGAGCCCCGGAAGTGTCCCCCAGAGCGGAAGAAAGTGATCACGTATTGAGCGCCTACTCCAGGTGGCGGGCCAGGCATGACCAGCCCTTTGCGTCCATGACACTGTCCTGTAGTGGAGAAGGGCATTCGGTACGGCAGGGGTGGCTTCTGTGCACAGGTGCCGCCGCCACAGAAGGCCAGCGCAAGTGCCCGTGGAGTGAATGCCGTCACCCGACACGCATGAGCGTGTTTCAGCTGCCTCGGTGTGACGTCCATTGTTCCACGTGTCCTTTGCTGTGAGGCTTTGGTTAGCTGGTGTGGCTGCCGTGATGAGCCCCCACAAACTGGGTGGCTGAGAACGACAGAAATGTGGCCTCTGACGGCACTGCCGCTGCAGGGGCCGGAAGTCCGGAGTCAGGACGTAGGCAGCACCGTGCTCCCTCCCACATGTCTGGACGTTTCCTTCCTGGCCTCTTCCAAGCTTCTGGTGTTGCTGGCAGCCCTTGGGGTCCCTTGACCTGTAGTGTGTCACTCTGATCTCCGCCTCCTACCTCTACATATCCTTCTCATTGGTGTGACCGGGCCTCTGTCACCTCTCCTTGGAAGGACACCGGTCACAGCATTAGAGTTGACTCTGATCCACTGGGACCTCACTGTAACTTATTATGTCCACAGAGACCCTCTTTCCAAATAAGGCTCTGCTCAGGATCCCCGTGGACAGGAATTTGGGGACGCTGTTCAAGCCAGTACAGACGGGGGACTGTTTTGTCCTCGATACATTTTATCAGCCACCTGCGTGTTGAGCCCCAGAGGACGGGCAGCGCCCCGATAGTCCCTGGGAGCCCAGGGGCTTCTCAGGAAAGGGACAAGGCCGCTGACAGCCAGCTTTGCCTCAGACATGCTGCACGGCCTCGGTTTCCCCACCTGTGGCCAGCTGACATTGTTGACATTGGAGTGCTCGTGACAAGACAGGGCAGTGGGTGTGCACACGGGTGCTGATTCTGTAGGGTCCACGTGAGCGTTCCCATTTTACAGATGGGGCCGCAGGGCCCAGAGAGGGACACTCCCAAAGTCACAGAGCTGTTAAGCAAGTGACAGAACTGGGAGCCAGACCCAGTCTGAGTTGAAGCCACTGTGGTGGCAGCAAGTCCTCACCCCATCGGGGTCTCACTGTTCTGTCTCTGTGAGACGCTGTAAGGATGACAGGGAGCCCAGTGGCTGGATCACGGTGAGGCTGGGTGGGACACAAAGACGCTTGTCCAGGCCGGGCACAGAGGACCCACCGCTGCTGGGGTGTAGCTGCTTTTAGCGTTCTCCCTCCCCTAACGGTCCTCTCCTCTCCCCCCAGTGCCCTCTGCCAGCATGACCCGCCTGATGCGGTCCCGCACGGCCTCCGGCTCCAGCGTCACATCCCTGGAGGGCAGCCGCAGCCGCTCCCACACCAGCGAGGGCACCCGCAGCCGCTCCCACACCAGCGAGGGCAGCCGCAGCCGCTCCCACACCAGCGAGGGCGCCCGCCTGGACATCACCCCCAACTCCGGCTCCACGGGGAGCAGCGCCGGGCCCAAGTCCATGGAGGTGTCCTGCTAGGTGGCCCGCATGGACGGCCGCCCCCCGGACTGTGGGATCACCATAGCTGCCCCCTCCTGCAGCCCCTTCCTGCCCCCTGCCTGCCACACTGCACGTAACTCGGTATTAATCCAAAGCTTATTGTGTAAGAGTGAGCTCTGGCAATGCCAATGTTAGATGGGATTTGTCGAGGGCCTGGCGGGGGTGGATCGAAGGAAAAGAGGCGCTTCAGTGGCCTGCTGGCCACTGTCTCACCCTCCCTCAGAGACACCAAACTGCCAAAAACAAGAAACCCAGCGGGGACCATGTCAGGATTCCAAGCCTAGGCCGACCTGGGCATCCTGCTTCTAAGGGGCATTTTGTCAGGAGTCCAGCCCACCTACTTCCGGTTTCCTCTCCAGCTAAGGACACACCGACCCAGTTTCTGGAAACAAAACCCTCTTCTGGTTTGGGGAGGGAGAGAACAGTGCATTGTGGGTTACTCATTTAGACAAAACAGGAAGTGGGAAAAAGAGGTGGGATTTATGCAGAGGCTAGAACAGTTTGGAAAAGCAAATCTCCGTAGTTAAGTTGAAATAGATTTTTGAAGTTTGTGCATATATCTACTTAATGCTGAAGCATGCAAGTCTGCTTTTCTGACGTTGTTGTAATGAACATGAAGGCAGGCAAGAAAATCTCCTGGCTTTGCAAAAAAAAAAAAAAGAAAAACCAACAAACAAAAACGGTCTCAGCAAACATTTGGTGTCCTGGATCTAAGGCGTTGGCTCTGTTCTCTGCCTCCTCCTCCTCAGCCCTGGCTTCCCGCCCCAAATGCATGAGTGAATGGTTATTTCATTCACGGGGAAGATCCTTTAAGTTTGTGGTTGCTTTCCTTGAGATGGAGGGGACTTTGGGAACAGCTGTACCTGGCTGCCAGGAGTTCCAGGCACGCAGTGGGGGCAGGGATGGGGGTGGGGCAGGGTGGGGCTTGGGTACTAGATGTAAGTTAGTCCTGTGGTTGTGACCAAATCCAGTGTAGTAGTGATTTCAATGGATCCCATCCTGGTTTCCAGGAATCTTCTGTGATTGAGTTAAATCTTTGACAACCGGGGTTGAATCTGAGCTGGACGGCCCAGCGTTTCTGGCCTGGTAACATTCCTGAATCTTCAGATGGCCTGTTTGCTTCCGGCCGGGGTGGGGATGCAGGTGGGGATGCAGGTGGGGGCGGGGGGTGGCTGAAGACACAAGGGTTCTGGAATGTTTGTTCCATAGGATTTCCTCCCCTCTCCTGCCTCCCGCTCCTCCCCACCCCTCTAACCCCCTTTCTCTGAATGGGGTGGCACCACTGACATTTTGGGGCTACGTCAGCGTCGCTGTCAAGTTCCCATACTACTGCCTTTTGATCTTCATTTCGGCTAACATGGATCTTATAGGAAGTGTGGTCAGCGTGGATGGGACATTGAGAATCGGCCGCTGGGACCTTCGTGGTTTCTGGGACCCTAGAGTCGGTAGAAAGAGGTTGCCAAACCTTGTGGGGAGCTTGAGGAGTAATGAATGATTCAGTTCACCTGCCACTAGCACCTGGGAGGCTTGCCCTGGCCTTGTGCAGAAGGGTCAGGGTGGGAATGGCTGAATCCGGACAGAAAACCGCTGTGTACAAGTCTTTCCAGAGGAGTTTCTTAATGAGATATTTGTATTTATTTCCAGACCAATAAATTTGTAACTTTGCAATGGCTTGTGTTTTTTTTTTTTCCCTCTACCCAAGAGAGCCTGCTTGTGGCCTCCAGGCATAGGGTCGGGTCTCTCCCTACCTGGGGCCACCTGCCACGTGCCCCTCGCCTTTGGTCCAGAGCATCGCTGCCCCGTACAAATGTAATGGTTGTACCAAATTTTCTGGTAGCCGCATCAAGAAAGAAGCAGGTGAATTCAGTTTGAATAATGCATTTCACTTAACCCAATGTACCCAAACTATTACCGTTCCAGCATAAAATCAATGTCACAATTACTCAGCTATTTCTGATTCTTTTCTTTTTTTCCACATTCTTCCCTTCATACTACGAAAACCAAAACCAGCGTGCAGTTCACATCATAGCGCCTCTCCTGTCAGACCAGCCCACATTCCAGTGCTTGAAAGCTCGGACGGCACAGTGACAAGGGATAAAGCTTTTCAACCTACAATCGGAGGGAAATATCTTTTTTTATGTTTTATTTTTATTTGAGAAATGCATGTGGGAGGATCACTCCTTTTCTCACATTTAGTAACAACCACTGCAGTGCTTATTTCTACGGAAAAAAAATGCAGTAGGTATTAGTATACAATAGGTTTTAGTAGGTGAGCCTCAGGGACGGCGTGTGTCAGGTGTCATAGTTAGGGGTTGTGAGGCGAGTCCCTGAGATTGTGAGACTCTGAGAGTGTGTGGCTGGAGCTGCTCAGAGAGCGGGTCTGGGAGTCTGCCTGTGAGTGTGATGACCAGCACATGTGCAGACCTCTGCGTTATGACCTGGCTGCTGGGCTACGTGGACCCCTCAGACCCCTGCTTTGTGGCTGCTGTCTTCACCATCAGTTTCAACCTGCTCTTCTGGAATGTGTGGCTTTGTACAGGTGGGCTTTATTTCATCTAAAAATAAATAAATAAAGGACTTCTGGCCAAGATGGAGGCGTAGGTGGACGCACTGTGCCTCCTCTCACAACCAAGATTAAAGACAACAAAAATATAGAACCCCCCTCCCCCCAAAAAACAACCAAAACAGATAGAACATTGAATTGTATGGAAGTCCGACAACGATTCACCCAGACCGATAAGAGGGGCGGAGTCAGTAGCCGGTGGAGAGGGGTTGCAGCAGGAAAAGTTAGTGGCTAGTGGTTCCGGGTGCACAGGCGGTGGTTGGCACACCCCAGGTGCACTGGAGGCAGTTACCGATCGAGGGGAGGCAACGAGCAGACCAAGCAAGGCGTACAAGGCGGCTGACTGTGGTCACACATTCTCACACAGATAAACCAGGCGAAAACGGGCTGCAAGACAGACTGCACAATGCAGGGCCCCAGCGCCGGGAAATAAAGCCTAAAAGCACCGATTGAAAACACTTGTGGGGGTTGAGGTGACGGGAGAGAATCCCAACCTCACAGGAGAGTTCGTTAGAGAGACCCACAGGGTCCTAGAACGTACACAAGCCCACCCACATGGAAATCAGCACCAAAAGGGCCCAATTTGCTTGGGGAAAGTGGCAGAAGGGACTGGAATCCAAGAGAGAGCGGAGCAAGCACCATTGTTCCCTCTCAGACCCTGCCCCCACATACAGCATCACTACCTAGCAACTGGTTTGCCCCGCCCTGGTGAACACCTAAGGCTCCACCCCTCACTACATAACAGCCGTGACCAGACCAAAAAAACCCCAAAAATGCCTCAAACAGGAGAACATATCAAAGCCCCAGAGCTAATTCATCTAAGCGACGAAGAGCTAGTCAACCTACCAGATTGATGCACACAGCTCAAAGCACTGGTAGCCAACCTATCAGATGCACAGTTCAAAGCACTGGTGATTAGGAAGCTCACAGAATTGATTTTGGTCACAAATTAAATGAACAAATGAAGGCTACAATAAGTGAAATGAAGAAAAACACACAGGGAACCAATAGTGATGGGAGGAAAACTGGGATTCAAATCAATGGAGTGGACCAGAAGGAAGAAAGAAACAACCAAACAGAAAAGAATGAAGAAACAAGAATTCAAAAAAATGAGGAGAGGCTTAGGAACCTCCAGGACATCTTTAAACATCCCAACATCTGAATTATAGGGGTACCAGAAGGGGAAGAGGAAGAGCAACAAGTGGAAAACTTATCTGAACAAATAATAAAGGAGAACTCCCCCAATCTAGCAAAGGAAATAGACTTCCAGGAAGTCCAGGAAGCTCAGAGAGTTCCAAAGAAGTTGGACCCAAGGAGGAACAAACCAAGGCACATCATAATTACATTAGCCAAGATTAAAATGAAGGAGGGAATTCTAGAAGCAGCAAGGGATAAGAGCACAGTCACCTATAAAGGAGTTCTCATCAGAATGTCAGCTGATTTCTCAAAAGACACCTTCCAGGCAAGAAGGGGTTGGAAAAAAGTATTCCAAGTCATGAAAGTCAAGGACCTACATCCAAGATTGCTCTATCCAGCAAAGCTTTCATTTAGAATGGAAGGGAAGATATAGTATTTCTGAGATAAGGTCAAGTTAAAGGAGTTCATCATCACCAAGCCCTTATTATATGAAATGTTAAAGGGACTTATCTAAGAAAAAGAATATAAAAAATAGGACAGTAAAAAGACAGCAAACTCAGATATTAACAACCACACCTAAAACAAAAGCAAACTAAGCAAACACTAGAACAGTAACAGAAACACAGAAATGGAGATCACATGGAGGGTTAGCAACAGGGGAGTGGGAGGAGGAGAGAGGGGGGAAGGTACAGAGAATAAGTAGCATAGATGGTGGGTAGAAAATAGACAGGGGGAGGGCAAGAATAGTGTGGGAAATGTAGAAGCTAAAGAACTTATGACACATGGACATGAACTAAAGGGGGGAATGTGGGTGGGAGGGGGTGTGCAGGGTGGAGAGGAATGATGGGGAGAAATGGGACAACTGTAACAGCATAACCAATAAAATATATAAAAAAACAAAAAGACACACCCCGCTTTAAATAGCTGTCATGCTGTTATTTACGATGGTTTCTCTTGGAGCACCTTGGAGCCTGTCTTAGAGTGTGTACTGAGCCGTCAACGCAAAGCGCACCGTCATCGGGGGTGGATGGGCTGCACTGCCAGCCCTGTTGTGCAGGAACTGGCTTTGGAACATGGAGGAGCTGAGGGGGTACAGGCAGTGAGGCAGCATTCCCAGCAGAGCGCCCAGCTCGGGATTCCAGCTCGGGATTCCAGCCCGGAGGGGAGAAAGTGTGTGTGCTCTGTGAGAAACCTGCAGCCCAGACCCGGGCATGTGACTGCGTGCTGTGCATGGCAGGAAGTGGGGCAGGAAGAGGTCTGGATGCATACAACACAACACCTAAGATTACAAACGAAACCACTCACCGTGGAGTCCGGCTGCCCCGGTGGTGCAATCATGCGGCACGGCATCACGTGCTTTAGATGAACAAGTTAAA
This sequence comes from Anoura caudifer, assembly GCA_004027475.1. NCBI lineage: Eukaryota > Metazoa > Chordata > Mammalia > Chiroptera > Phyllostomidae > Anoura > Anoura caudifer. The sequence goes on from PVKU01003796.1 coordinate 143,704, forward strand.
ACGGAAGGTGGAGGCGGGGCCCCGTTTAATTTCCAGGCAGCGATCAGCACAGTACCTTGGATATTTACCACAATTGTACGAAGAAAAACAATGTGATTTCAACTAGATGACATTAGGGTTTGTGCCTATGTTTACACAGAAAAAAAAATGCTGAATTGTAATTAGAGGTTAGTAAAAACAAAGATGCATTTTCTGCCACACAAGGACGTGGCCCCTGAAATCTGCTGGTGGATTCTTGGTCTGAGGATCCAGGTTAAGAAACCCTGCTCTGGGGGCGGGAGGAGTGAGTAAGCTCATCGGTATTCCGCATTCACAATAAGTGCCTGTTCTGCCGAAGCTCCTGGGCCGCAGTCAGAATAAAGAAAGGGCAGGTGGTGGAAAAGCCAGCAGGCAATCTGCAGGGCAGTGGGCGTACACAGCAGCTTTGAGGAGGGGGCGGTACCAGGGAGTGAACTGCCCGCAGGGCTTTGTAGGGGCTGGGTGTTATTTACACCCAGGTGCTCTGCCCGGAGGCTGTTTTGCCAGCTGGGGAATCTTCCCCTAACTGCTTGTTTTGGTTCCGATGCCCTGGTTCATGGGTTCCTGCACCAGGTGTGCACAGAGATCAACCACCTGCAGGTGTGCGGGGCTGGCCCAGGTCTCCACCCGCTCCTTCCTCACGGTGCCTTCTCAGACACAGCCTCAGAGTGGGCTCTAGATGCAGCCTACATCCATCTCATTACGGATTTGTCTTGGGTTTCCCAGGCTGCATGGAAACCCTTCGACTGTGGCCCACTTGGAACACAAGGGCAGAAGGTGACCCTGACCTTATGAGGCAGCAGATGAGATCAGGGAGGGGTCCTCCTGGGCAGATGCGCCACCTTCCTCCTAAGACCAGATTGTTCTGCATCTCCAAAGCACAAAATGGGGGTCCTAAGACGGGGCCTACATGACCTTTTGGCCCTTGGACCCAGAACCAATCAGGTATTTGTATCCCAAAGGAGGAAGAATCTAATTGGCCCAGCCAGACTCAGGTGTTTCCACTCACTGTCCAATCAACTACGACTGGGTTCACTCCCAGCCCCTCCCCCATGTACAGGCAACAGGGGCTCCCAGTCAGTCATTCATTGGTGTAGTTGCAGCAGGTGAATTGCTATGTCCTTAGAAGAATTAAATCCATTGACAGCAAACTGCCTGCTGTAGGGCAGGCCCTTCCTCATCCCTGCCCTGAGAGGTGTTTCCTGAAGGACCCTCCCTCGGAGGAAGCGCTGACCCCGAGACAATGGTGCCCTGGCCTCAGTGGCCAGGGCAGCGTCTGTAGCGCGTCACCTGACATTTCCTCTTCCCCCTCACTAGCATTTCTTTTGTATCTCCAGGGGCTGTGCAAGTGTCCAGCACAGAACGAGAGGTTGTTGCTAAATAAATAAGCACTTCCTCTAGTAACGGCAATATTCCGCTCATCTTTTCGTTTCTTTTCCCCTCTTCTCTTCATCTGTGACGCTGAGTTATCCTCGCTTCGCAGATAAGAAATTCAAGGCTCCAGAGATGAAACGGCTTGGGCAGCCGTGTCTAAACTACACTACATCTCTCCTGCCTTTAAAACAGTTACTGGGCACACGGCTCATGCAAGCGCCCACTGATGTCCTGGGACAGGAGAACTTCGGTTCATCCCCAGGACTGCTGTACCTTGTGTTGTGGATGCCCCTTCAGGCTGTTACTGGATGCGGGGGTGTTTCTCCCCCCCCCCATAGTCCCACCCAGGTGTGGCTGACTTACTGTATTTTCTAGCCCAACCTCAATCCTCTCCTTTCTTCTGCGGGCAAGCTGACATTTTCTCAAGGCTGTGAACAAGCCTGCTTCTGGTAGCTTCCTTTCCCTTTTTATGGGAGGGACCCAGAAATCCTCTTTGTTAGCACTGTGTGAAAAATAAGAGTTGTCCATTTTAGCATGGGGGTCTGCAAATGATTTTTATGGACCATGACACTCTCTGTGGGCCAGGTGCCCACTTTTTCATGTCCTTACAAGTCACTTTTGCCCAGTCCTACATTTGGAAGGAACCCAGGTTCATTCAGCCAGAACTTGGACCCCTTGAATATACCCTTTTTGTGTTTCTCCCTTATCAGTGAGGGGAGGGGGAGAACATTGGCATCTCTGCTCTACGCTTTTTTACCTTTGGAATGAAATGTTCTGGCCACTTCATTCTGTTGAAGAACAAAGTTAAACCGAGAACTGTGAAGATCTAGTTAAGTGGCTTTGTTACATGGTTCATGAATCAGGCAGGATCCCATCCAGCAGGCAGAAGGGTGCTCCAAGAACTGAACTGGTACAAATGGAAGGATTTTATGGGCAGAAAGAGGTGGGGACAAGAAAGCTTTTAAAAAGCTTTAAAAGCTTTAGAGCTTTAAGAGGTGGGTCATTTCAGACAAGGTCACTTCCCTTAGGGGAAGGCAGAGGTCTCACCAGGCGGATTGCCTCACTAGTGCGAACCAGGAAATTCCAGGCACATTTATTTAAAATTCCACTCCTGGCACGCTCTCGCTCCGGGGAGCATGCCCTTGCCTTTCTTCCCTCTCGGGTGTGCATCTCCTAAACTCGAAGAGTCCCCACGAGACTTGCAGCCGCGGGGAGCACTGGGCCGTCGCAGCTTGTCCAGGGCTAGCGCCCGGCACCTGCCTGCAAGGCCCCCTTTCCCTGCCTTCCCGGTGAGCCGGGGCAGCCCAGCCCACTCTCTCCTTCAATCCTAAGCCCTTCCTTGTTTCGCAGTCTCTACCTTTCATAAATAAATGTACTCTCAAAATAAAAAAAAATGGAAATAAAATTGTACTCCTGGGAGAGGCTGACACTGCAATTAGTTTAGGTAGTGAGTCTCGATTGGGCTCAGCATGAGCAACCCCATGTCTTTCAACACTTCAAATCTCATTTTGCCGAACCTTCCACTGCGTGTTATCTCCAGGACCCTGCCTCCCCCCCCCGCCCCCCGCAGAGTCTGCACACTCATTTGAAGGCCTCCACAGGACTGCACTATCCAAATTCCAATTTTGGCAAAAAGTATGCTTCAGGATAGAGGTGTTCTTGGAAGCAATGTATGTGGCAATTATTTTTATCGTAATTCAGTCTCGCCCTGATTTTTATTATGATCGCACAAGGTGTTTTCAGGGGTAGTGGGTGATGGGGATTTGGCTGGAAAGTATCAGATGCGTCCCTCACGTCATTCACTCCAGCCATCTGCACATCTGGTCACAGAGCTGAACCTGTGCTGGGTGGCACGCTGATGCGGGAGACACAGTGACACAGGACACTCTTTCTGCCTAAAAGAAGTTGACCATTTAATCAAATGAGAGCATCCAATGAAAACATAAAAATCAAACAGTTAAGGGCTCAGGCAGTATATGATTAAAGTAAAAGAAGCATTCAACCGAAGATTGGTGACTTTCGCTCCATATTTGCTATTTAGAAATAAGTAAACTAGGCAGACGTACATCGACTCCCATCTTCATTCACCTCGCTGACCGTCCTGTTCACGAGGAAGCGGAGACTCTGCTGGTGACAGAGGTGCTACCGAGGTGCTCACCGAGCGCTAGCCTGAAACTCTGCGAGCAGCAGGCACGTGGTGGCCGTCCACCTTCACCACCACGCGCAAAGCACTATCATGTCCTATGTTCCGCAGCGGAGGGAACTGCAGTGCAGGTGCGTGGCGGACACGAGGGACTCCGGGAAGGGACCAAGCACGTAGGAGCCGTTGGACTCCCGACGTCAGAGCTGCGTTTGTACCGTGCAGCCTCCTTCACTCTTCTTCTGAGCCCCCTCGGTTCCGAAGGCAGCTGGAAGCAGCCGCTCCCCCCACCCACCTCTCCATCCAGCGGCTTTCTGGTGCCCGGCAGGGGCCAGGCGCTGTGCTCAGCTCGGGGACACAGTCATAGTCCCTGACCTCAAAGTACACCCAAGTCTAGGCGGAGGCACGGAAAAGCACCAAACAAATGAGTGAGTGAGTGGGTAAATGAATGCTGAAATTCCCACTTTACGTTTAGGTGAGCTGTCTTTCGGCCTGGATACCTTTGTGGTGCTGGTCTTTTCTGAAAGCCAGAATTCCTGCTTCTAAGTGCCTCCCCAAGCTTTTAGCTATTTTTATCACCATCTGTAAAATAGCTGGGGCCTACTTCTCACCATCTGCACATTCACCGAACGTGCTCAGCACTTGGTTGATGCCTCATGACAACTGAACGTACAAGAGAACCCACCACCTCCAGGAAGTCGCTTTGCTGATGATTTATTGCTTGGAGGAGAAAAGCTATAAACAGGGAATTTGAGCAATGAAAATGCTTCACGTTGAACAAACACGTTTCCACGACACAACGCATGAGCGGAATGAGGAATGCAGTAAGGCAGGACAGGTTGCCCAAGGGCTACTTCCCCTCTGTTGGGAAATTCCAAGACAATTTTCTGGTATGCGCTTTTTTTGGTCACTTACAACAACGACTGGAGGAATACTTAAATATTAAGTCACAGTTTGAAAATAGATATAATCACGCAGATATACAGACACACGCATGTACGTACGTGTGCAGAGGCACACGACTGACCGATTCCGACCCTCCGGGAGTCCCGGATGTACAGGGTCTTCACTGCAGTTACTTTGGATCCAGCTAAGCCCTTCAAAAGCAACGACCGAATTCAATACAACAGCCGTGGCCGCTTCCCCGCGTCCCGTCCTCAGGCAGGCACAGCACACCGTTAGTGCGATGGTCCACAGTTACGTCACCTGAGTGTACTTCCTTTGATCGCTCTCTGACTCAGCTCCGGAGGTAAAACTGCGGCTCTTGCCAGCAAAGCCTCTTGTACCCCGTGGTCTGGGGCGGCCAGCTAACCGGGCTTAGCGTCAGGAGGGGTGGCTCGGAAAACAGACTGACCTTGGTTTGCCATCGTGGCCTGTCGTTCAGTGGTTGGTGAGACCTTGAGCTAGTGCCCGAACCTCTGTGAACCTCAGCTGCCTTATCGCTAAAATGGGGATATGATAATGATGTCTTATCTTAAATAAGATATGGCGGCAAAGCACCTGGAACAGGCCTGGCACGCAGTAAGCATTCAGCAAATGCTTACGATAAGGTTTAGCAAGAATGAGGGATTTGGCAAATTCAGGTCTCCCGCCCCCTCCCACATCTAAGCACACAAGAGAGGTCCACTCCAGGCACGAACAGGAATTCCTTCATCAAAGGTTCACTGATCGTTAGTTTATCTTTCCCTTGGCCTAGAACATGGAGTTACAGGGGCTGGAGAGATCATGTGTCTGATGAACTTGATCTCCTTTGCCATTGTGACCCTCCGACAGGGGTCATTTATGCTCTGCCTGGAGTCCCCCTTCCAAGGGCAAGGCAGAGTGGAATGAACTGAGATTTGGGCTTCAGCTTTTTGAGGGTTGATTTCTCAGCCTCCTTGAGTCTCGGATCTTCCATTTATAAAATGGGGGAGAAAAACTTACTCAAATTGCTGTGATGATTAGTAAAATCACAAAAACTTAGCATAATACTTAGCACCAAGTAATCACTCAATACAGGGACATTCTTATCGTTGCAATTGTTATTCTTAACTTGTGTGGAAGTAGGTCGTACCACTGCAGGCCAATTCCCACTGCTTTCTTATTGGCCCCACGTGGATGTGATACTTTCCCAACGGGGTCCTGCAGAGGACGGGTCTATTTCTCAAAACAAATACCAACCGGAGCATTCCAGCCTCCAGCCCTTCCCACCCATTCCCAGGGTCATCCCCAACTCCCCAGCCAGGTTTTCCAAGGTCCTGAAGCCATGCTTCATTTCCCAGATTGGGTTGTCGATTCCGTGAGAACCTCGTCCTTGGGTTTCTGCTGAACTTCAAACGGGATTAGCTGTCATCTGGTCCCTGTCAGTTGTAGACGGCTGGTGACTTCATCCTTAGAAAAGCCAACACGGCCCACATGGGCTTATGAGAGAGATTATTCACGGGGAAATTTGTCTTCACATGCAATTTTTTTTTTCAGTAACGTGTATGTTTCTTGAAATACCAAATGCCTCTTTTCCTGGGGCAGGTACAGTAAGATTCCGCTGATAAAAATGAGATGGTCGCACACCTGTGCAAGAACGGAGCCTCTGAATGAACGCAGGAAAACACACCCCCCGTTTCCTTCATCCGTCCAATCCACGGCATGCCTTGCGTTGGGCTGAGCATTCAGGAGGCTGCAGGATGGAGAACATGTCATGGTTCTCTTTCCCCATTCAGGGGCCCCTCTGCACACTGCACAGAATTCCCTTAGCTGCGCGCTGTCCAACACACAGCGCTAGGGGAACGAAACCGTCCCTTAAGTGCCCGGTGAGCGTGGGCCCTGACGTGAAGGAGGGGACGATCTACGGGGACCCACGGATTTCAGTCCCCCGCCACCATATGTGTTTGGATGCCCAGGCACCTGCTGGCTCTGAACGTCAGATTCTCTAGCTTGCAAAGGGGCCTAGAGAGGCAGTAAAGAAGAGCGAAGAAGTTGCTGACTTTAACCTGTTTTCCTGCTCAGGCAGACACGTTTGGAAGCTCTGAAAATCAGGAAACACTACGGCTGATGGAGTCAGCCCAGCTTGGATTGGAATCCTGACCTCCCCCTCTTACCAGGTGGGTGACTTTGGTCAAATTCCCTCACCTTGCTGAGCTTCCAGTTCACATTTGTGAGCACAGAAATAGTAGTGGGCACTTTTCCACACGACCCCGAAGTGTCCATGAGCTAGCGTACGGAAAGCAGTGTGCACAGGGCACGTGGACGGCACTGCATGAAAGAATGGTAACCGTAGGTACTTATATTTTACTAATGGAATAAATACTCGCCTCATCCACACGTAGCGACAACCTTCTCTTCTGGTTAGCTTCAACCCCTTCCTTTGACTTTTATTCCCTGTTAAATAGGTTTCTGTTTCTACACAACCAGTAACCCGCTGTCTTCACTCCAGAACTGGGTTGTTTGGGTCAGCAGACCCCAGTCTGTACAATGGGCCACTGAGGCGGAAGGAGACGTTGCATCCTGGGCCCTGTGACCCCTGCCACCCAGGCCAATGCAAATGGGACCCACTGCTTGGTTTGACCCCCACCCAGCCGGGGCTCTCAGTCATTTCGGGAGGCTCTGGCCTGGACTGCAGCTGAGGCTCCGTAAGTGCAGACAAACGTCTCAGGACCCCGCTCTCAGGGGTCAGAGAGGCCATCCCAGGGCCTCTGCCGACCCCCAGAAGCTCCCAAGCTGGGCAAAGGTCTGGATTTGAGGAGGAGTCTGGTCAACCCCTGGTGTCCTGGTGGATAGCAGCAGGTTCACGCTAGGGTCCTCGCTCCTTCTGAAAGTTGGCTGCCCTCGCTCTGCCCTGCAGTGCTGACTGGGGACTTCACCACGGACAAGAATGAAATTTATCAAATTGCATTTCCAACCAAAATGGACCCACATACCCTTCTCAGTGCAGCAAAGGAGAGAAACCCAGCCTCGACAATGCCCGGATTAATAGACATGGTGTTTCATGAGAAATCAAAGCCAAATCACCATTCACCTCACTGGGCGAGTGTTGGGTGACCTGCAGCATGCAGAGCTTTGAGACCAGAGGTGCTCCGGTGCGCTGTGCTCAGAGTCAGCACTGTCCCTCACATGCCTCTCGGTGGGACCCCAATAGTAGACTGTCCCATTGAACTAAAGCCCACCCATCCTTTGAATGGATCCAAAGAGTCCTGTGGTTGGCATCTCAAGAGGGAATTAGCGATATTCAATGTCCAGCTGATTTGGCCCCTCGGGACTCAGAAGGACCCCCCTGTGACTTGCACAGGCCGGATCAGGCCTCCACGGCGTTGTCCAGGGCAGGCGAGAATGGGCACTTCCTCTGGGCGTGTGTGGAACGCTGGCAAGGACAGGGTGTCAGTCTGGGCCTGAGCTGCAGCACGGCGTGCCATCTGGGTGGTCGGAGACAGGAATGGGGCTGCGGGTCTGGGTCAGGGTCATTAGAAATGAATGGGAAGTGGACAAGGGGAGGCTCAGTGGGGGGCCTCCGGGGGCTGGCTGCTTTGCCAGCACTGGGCCGGGCCTGAGCGCCGTGCTGTGTGCCTGCCTAGTTGGCAATTTCTGAGAAGTCAGGGTAGGAGTCCAAATCAGCAAAGATGTCATTGGGGTTCCGACAGGTGAGGTTGCAGAAACAGGCATTAATCCAGAGCACCTGGCGGGAGAAGCCAGGCCCATCGGGGCACTGGAAGGAGACGCTGATGGTCTTGGACTTGTAGGGGATGCAGCACCTGTTGTCCATGCAGACCCCGCAGTACTTGGGCCGGTAGACGCGTGTGCTGACGCAGCCGGCCAGAGTGAAGTTCATGGGCACCTCTGGCTGGTATACAGCCAGACACTTCTTCCCTTCCTGCGGGAAAGAGGTGTCAGTTGGGATGCTCCGAGGACGAACAATGACCTTCCTCCCCCCAAGCCCTCAATTGTCCCTCCTCACTGGCCACATGGGACCCTCCACCTGGCTTTGAGACCTGCAGCATCTTCAAGCCGGGAAGGCCCTCCCACAACACAGCTGTGTCACACAGGAGTCAACCGAGGACCGCAGAGGGGCCTGGCTTTGCTCACTCAGGTCCTGCCTCTCACTCTGCAATTTCCAATCTTTCCTCTAGTTCTGCCCAGCCGCTGCCCTGTCCTTCCTCACAGTTTCACCACCGCAGGGTGCCTTTGTAGCTCTTTCAGTCAACCAAACTCCCCCAGCTGGTCAGTGGCAAAACCGCCAGGGGACTCCATGACCGGCTACACGCTTTGCCCTGCCCTGCCCCTCCTGCCTCCGGTGGCCCCTCACACACTGTTGCCATGCAACTTAACTCTATTGGAATTATTCAGAAGGAGCTCCGGCTCGCCACCGGGTTGCAGGCCATCAAGAGTGGGGCTCCTTCTGGGTGCCTGCAGTCTAATTCCACGCCTGGTGCATAGTAGGCACTTACTAAACTCACTGAACTAATGGTTCTGGGGTCTACCATGTACCAGCACTATGCTACAATGGGGCAGGGTGGGGGGCAGATCCAGGTACAGGGGGCGCAGGGCTCATACAATTTAAGGAAACAAAATTGGGTGGTAAAGGTGGGGGTTGGGGTGACAGAGGAGACTTGAATTAGCTTTGGGGCAAGCCCCCGTCTGCCTCAAGGGCACCATGCATTCGCGGAGCTTGGGCCCTTTGTTCTTGTTTTTCCTGCGGCTGCTGACTGTTACGTTCATGCTTTCGTGGTGAGATTTGCAGGGCACCTACTGCCCACCAAGCACGCAGAACACAAGGGCCGGTGAGGCGGGAAAATAACCAGAGAGGAAGGGCAGAGAAGGGGAGACACAAGAGAAGGAGGAGGTGGGGGATCCAGACTGACAGGTGGATGCCTCCGGCCGGGCACGGGGACAGGGGGCAGGGAGGAATCGTAGGCAGCTGGGCTGTCAGGTCTCCTGGGCAACCCTGTCCCCGAGAAACCATCAGTCCTGAGTTGCTTCTTTGTTTCTTTTCAGCGGCATCGGGCATACGAACAGTCCCAAGGCGCAAGCGAGGAGGACTGGAATTAGGGCTGTCAGACACATTTCCGAGTGAGGGCCAAGCGCAGTCTGCCGTGTCCCACTGCAGACCATCCCCGGTCCTTTATTTCCATTTTTTTTGACCCTCAGAGCTGGAAGGGCTGAGATCAGCTCCAGTGTCTGACTGACAAGGCTCAGAGATGCGAGGAGACGGCCGCTGCCCCACACGGTCAGCAGCACACAGGCAGGCGTTCGTCCCCAGCTGTCCGGTCCCGGCCCCGTTTAGTGCCGCCCTGTCACCCGGCGTGGCTGTCATGCAGTGCATGGGGACAGCTGGCCCAGGAGTGGAGAGAACGGCGGTCAATGAGGGTCCCTCAGAGTCACCCCAGGGGAGCCCTTCTGAAGGGCCCTGGGTTCTCTCCAGAGTGGCCTTGATTCGAACAATCTGCTCACCACTCTCACTTCCGTTGAGTGAACGCACAACGCTCCAACCTGGTGACACATGTTACCCCAGTAACCGTTGGGAGGTGGGCTTATTTATTCCCATTCTGCAACGGGCCCACGAGAAAGTTTAGGAGCTGAACTCAAAGCCATGCTTTTCTGTGAGGTCCAAGACAGCTGCCCGCCCCCGCTACCCCGGCAGGTGGACCCACCTTGATGAGTGGACGGATGTCCGCGTCGCAGGGCCGCAGGTTGCAGAGGCGGCTCTCCTGCTCGGGCCAGCAGTGGGCGTTGGCGTTGGAGACCCGCGTGGAGATGCCCAGGCCGCAGCTGGTGGAGCAGGGGCTCCAGGGGCTTGCGTAGGCCACGCAGTTCCTGTGCCAGGGCTCCAGCTCACCCTCAGCCACTGCGAGTGGGGACCACATTCCCTGTGAGTCCCCAGCTCTGTCACCTCCCACGCCCCCATCACCACCCTACACACCGGATCCCTGAAACTCAGCGAGGAGAGAGGTGGCAGGCTGGCTTCTATCTGGTAGTGGGTTCCCTGGGAGAGAAGGACTTGTTCTGAGTTCCTTCCACTTCTCTGGGGGGGAAGACCATCTTTAAAGATGGGGAAACTGAGTTCAAATCCTGCTCATGGGATCCTAGGCAACTGAATCTGACCTCTGTCCCCTCATTGGGACCATCACATCTGCCTTGTGGGGCTGGTGTGGCAATAAAAGGACTCTAGATACTGACTGGGCATGTCTCGGCCATCTGCTCGGTGCTGGGCATGAAAGGTTACAAGACACCGTTCCTGCCCCTGCAAGGTTAAGTTTATTTGGGGGAAGGCCAAAGGCGGTGGCCATACCCTAGCACCAGCATTTCATCCGGGCGATGCCGAGGGCACAGTGGTCCTGGGGCACACGGGCTTCGGAGTCAAACAGCGTGGGTTCGACTCGAGCACAGCCACCTGCCAGGGGGTGGGCGAGGTCCTCTGCCTCCCAGGGCTGGGAAAGATTGGCGCACATGTGTGACAGCGCTCCAGCTGTCCCTGACCCTTAGTAGGCCCTCAGTAAATGTGGGCTCGTGTGGTTTCTCAGTCATCGGCCAGCAAACGCCAACTCCCGGACGTCACTGTTACTGTTTACGTCCTGGCATCTGGAGCGTGGTGAGTGCTCACCGATTCTCGGAGAGAGCTAGGGATGGAGGCGGGTGGGAAGCCAGGGAGACAAAGGAGAGGTCCCGCAGGAAGAGGGAACGGGGTGCACAAGAGCCAGACCCAAGGAGGAAGCCAGTCTCAGTCTGTGAAGAGAGGGGAGAAAGGAACAGGCAGAGGGAAGGGGAGGAAGACAGATGGAGAGAGAGTGCGGGGAGGGGAGGGCAGGGGAGGGGAGGGGAGGGCAGGGGAGGGGAGAAGGCCTGGGAAAGAAAGGTGACACAAATGGCAGGGTGGGGTGCGGGGGACAGAATCAGAAAGGAAAGACATCCAATAGGAGGGGATGGATGAGGGAGAGAACGGGGGAGGGGAGGTTTGGGAGGCAGAAGGGAGAAAGGCGAGTTCTCTGAGGACAGAGGAGGGCTGGTCTGGCTGAGCTGCATGTGTGGCTGTCAGGGTGGAGGGTGGAGGGTGGAGGAGGGAGGCAGTCGGCTGGCTGGGGAGGGATTTGCTGGGGAGGATGAAAGGGCTTTGGTTTCTGGGTCACCCACAGGCTCTGCTTGTGTTCGGTCAGAACGGGGTCACTGGGCCACACACAACGGGCAGACAGCTGCTGCCGCGCCTCCCGGTGACCCTCTGTGGCTCTGCCAACAGGGCGCCTGCTGGGGACACAGCTCTCCCTGTCACCTCTTTCACGGGGCTGGCTCCCAGAGAGGCCGTCCCAGCCTGAACCAACCAAGGCAGGGGGTTGGGTGGGGGGTGGAACCGCTGTCCTTCCTGGTCCAGCCAGACCCGCCCGAGCGCACCCTCTGCTTTCCTGCTCTCCAGGGTGTTCTGTTCTGAAACACTCTCTTCACTTGGCTTCTGCAAAATGCCTTCCTGTTTCCAACCTGCCTCTTGGATTTGTCTTTCTCAGCCTTTTTCTGTCCCCAGAGAACATGGCGGTGTCTCGGGGCTGCCCCAGAGGTTCTGCTGAGGGCCACTCTGTCCCCCAGGACACAAGTGATGTCTGCAGGGAGTTTTGGTCATGACTGTTTGCGCGGCAGGTGCAATTAGCATCCGGTGGGTCGGGCTGAGGGATGCTGCTGAACATCCACAGTGCGCAGGGCAGCAGCCCCTCACAGAGAGTTATCTGGTCCAGACGGTGTCAGGACCACAGGGAGGAGCCTCCTCTAGAGGATCCTGGAGCAAGCTCATGCATCTCTCACTTAGAAGCATCACCAGCAACCTCAGAACACGCGGGGGGACTCTGCGGCCATGTCTTCACTGCTTCATGCCCACTGGCCTGATAGACATGTTCCTCCTAGAAGCGTCATCTGCCATCTGCAGTCATCAGATGCTCCTGGTTTTCCTCCTACCCCCTTTCCCTGTCTCCTCCTCACCCCCTCTTTCACTGTCCACCCCTCAAATGTCAGTCCCGGGCCTCCAACCCAGGCCCCTCTGTCTCCCTGGACACACCTCGTCCCTACGCCATCCCACCAGCATCAGCAGCTCTGGCAGGGTGGCTCCCAGAGCTCTCTCTGCCTGCCTCCCTCCTGCATGCTGCCCCCACAGGGCGCTCCTTTGGGCCGCCCCACAGGCAGGGTGCCCAGCCCCGGACTCCACCTGTCTCTCACAAGGGTGCTTTCTCCTCCCCAGATACACCCCTTCTCTGGGGTTGCACCTAGGTCAAGACCAGCCCCAGGCGCCACCCTCTATGGCTCTCTCCATGGCTGGACTGACGCCAAGACCTGCAGTGCCCCTGTATCTGCCCCTCCTTTGTCACCTCTACTTGCACTGCCCAAGTTCATATCTCCATTGGCCCATCTGTCCATCCATCCATTTGTGCATCTATCCATTCATGTTTCATCTGTCCACCCATTCATTTATCTGTCTGTCCATCTGTCCATTTGTCCATCCATCCATTCATCTGTTTCATCTGTCCACCCTTTCATTTGTCTATCCATCCATCCATCCATCCAACCAACCAGCCAGCCAGCCCAGTCAGCCACCTATCCACCTGTATGACATTGAGTGGTACCTGCTATGTGTCTGGCCTTGGCTAGGCCCCGATAAACGGTGGTGAAACAAATAGGTCTGTCCCTGTCCTCCCTTGGCAGGCCTTCCTGTAACCTGGCTCACCTGGCTGAAGCCTCACCTGCTCCCACCTCCCATGGTGAAAGAAAGCTATCTCCTCCCTCTCCTACCCTAGCACCTGCCGCTCCTACCTCTCCTCCCCAGGTACCCACTATGTGCCCAACCCTCCTCCACCTCCATACCCCCCACTCAATCTCTTAAGTACGATCGTGATGAATCACATGTGCAGGGCTTTGTTCTGCACAAAGCCCTTCCTCATTTTACACTCAGAGGATCCCACATGACGGGCAGGGCAGAGGGTGGCATTTCCATCCTGCCCACGGGCAACCAGAGGTCAGAGGAGATGAGACTCTACCAGGGTCACTCAGTTAGTGAGTGGAGGGCTGGGAACTGCACCGTGGGCTTTCTGGTCAACCACAGGCAGGCAGTCAGAGCTCCAGGAGGGTCCGCCCCACCATCCCCAGGGCCAGCCCTCCCAGGCCCACGCGCAGCACCCACCTAGGGCTCCCGTGTGGCGTGGTGCTGTCTTGCGCAGCCTTCTGGCCTCATCGTCGCACACCCACTGTTCACAGCAGCGGCCGGGCAAGCTGACCCGCCGTGGGTGGTGGCACCAGAGGCGTGGGGGGCGCACTCGGAGGCACAGTGGCGTGCAGCCCACCGCGCCGTCCACACACGTGCAGTTGAACTTGCAATTGGGCTGGAAGGACTGGCCATTGTTGTAGCGCACCCCGTCCAGGACGCAGCCCACGCCGACCACCTCTGCGAACACAGCATGGCCAGGTCAGGCCTGGTGCCCGAGCCAGGGCAGCCTTCCACCACGGACTTCACCCAACCCGGGAATCCCCCACCATGGGGGAGGGGGAGTCAGCAAAGGCAGGGACCCCACGGCGATGGGGAGTGGGTGGGACTTGAGCAGAGGGAGAGCAGGAGCTCCTTCGGAGCTTCGGCTGCAGCTCATTGAGTAACACCTGGTGCCCATGTGAGAGGATCCAGCATCACAGGGCCGGAGACCCAGGTGGCCGGCTCCCCGTCCTGTCCTGAGCTCAAGGCGCAAAGCCTGGTACTGACAAATATCACTAGGGTCATGGTTCTGAGTGGGGCAAACATGAAAAACCAATCAGAACACTTCGAAACAAAAAGATTCCATTCATTCGCTGCGTATTGATGGGGTGTTCCAGGTGCTGGAGACTCAGTAGTAAACAAAACGGACCAAAGCCACACTCGCCAACTGATAGGAAGGCCAGCGTCAGCGAAGCCGGGCGAGCCTCCTTCACCACCTCCTATCTCGTCTCCGACTTGAAAGTCTGGGTGTGGCCTGGCCGTCTTCCTTCTTACTGAAGGACTTCCAGGGATTTAGGTCAGCCCGCTCTGCCATCGGGCTGTCACCCCCCTCAACGACACCCCCAAAAGACAGCTGCACAGGAGCAGGGACAGTGGATCGGGCCTTGTTGGAACCCCATCATTTATCTCTGCACAAATGCATCCGTGGATGGATGGACAGATGGACGGATGGATGGATGGATGGGAGCCGGGGGAGCTGCTCCTGTGGATCACTTGACATCTCAAATGCCTAAAGAGACAGGCATATTTGTCACTTTTTCCTCGGAAAGGGACCCTTGAAAGGTCACTCAGCCCCAATTCATCACCGCTATTTAGTTATGATGCCGGGATGCGAGGTCAAGTTGTCTAGCTCCAAAGACTATGCACGATGGGTTTTCTCCTCCCTCACTCTCCACACTGGGGTGTCTGAGCCTGGCCCTGGGCCTGCCCCCCCTGAGGATGACCTGGGACAGCGCTGAGGGGGTGTCGCCAAGGGAAAGTTAAAGCGCAGCCACACAACGGTGGACACGGCGGCCGATCCCGTCTGAGGCTTGAACACGTTCCCTTGCTGACTTTCAACAACCGCATGCGGATGGTTTGATCAAGCTCCTCCAGCAACGAGCCCAAGGTCACGTAACCAGCAAGCACCAGAGCCAGGATTCAAAACCCAAATCTGTCTGCCCGCCAAGTTCACGATCCTCCAGCAGACCGCACTGCCCTGGGCCTGCCCCGGCGGCAAAGAAGGCAGAGTAGTGTTTGTGCAACAGAAATAGCCAAAGAGGAGAATTCGGAGGCTGCTCTCTGCCCACAGAAGTATTTAGTTTGGCTCAGAGAATATTTAAAAAAATTTTTTTGAATGTGTTGCCAACATGTACAAATTATACCCAAATCTGGATTTTTGGATTTTCTTGAAAACTGGGCAGAATGGCCAAGACCAGGCTTGCTTCTCTGCCCGGCCACCGCGGCTGGTGCCGGGCCCGGCCACCTCTCGAGCCGAAGCCTGCACTCGCCGTTTCGCCAGAGTCCCCACCGTGCGGCCTTTGGGTTTTATGACCCAGTGCTGCAAGTGCTCATTTTTAATTACCCGCCTTGTCCTGGTCTAGTTACGGGCTCCTCTCCAAGGACAGGTTGAGCCGGTCTAGGGACCATCCCTCGGCTGAGCGGACCATTGGATGAGGAATTCTTCCTTCTGTCTCCCCTCCGGCCTTGCCCCGCGGTGCCTTCCTCTCTGTCACCGTCAGGCCCTGGGCTCTTGTTTCCTGAACGAGGGTCTCACGAACTCAGACACTACGGCGGTGTTTCTGGGAAGATGTTCAGTAACACGCCAGTGAGTGTGTCTGTGAGTGTGTGTGTGCATGGTGCGGGGGGTGGGCGGGCAGGTCAAAATCGACGGGGACAGAAGAGTTCACTGCGCAAACAAGCTTGAAAAGAAGAGGCTTCCGATGACGGCTGCCCTTTGGGAACTGGACAGTGGACATAAACGTTCAAAACCTCTGGGAAGTTCTGCAACGCCTTCCAGCTTTGTGGATTCCAGCGTCTGCAAACCTAGGTGAGCAGGGCATCTTCGGCGAGCATAACACCTCTGAAGCTCCCCCGCAGACCAGCCTTCCTTCCAGATGAAAGGAAGGAAGCGCACGGAGGTGCGTGGTGAATGGGAGCTGAGAGGCTGCAGTGGGTGAAGCAGGGCCGAGACACAGAGAGGTGGGTGGGCTGGGGGGGGGGAGGGCAGTTTTCCAGGCCCCCGGAGGGGAGGGGCAGGCAGGGGAGGCGGTTTGGGCCTGCGTGGTCTCTGAGTCCATGAGGGAATGATCTGCCGAGGCGTGGTACCTGGCATATGGTAATATGTCAGCATAGCTTTAGACATTCAGGTGAACTGAATGACCTTTCCAGTGACCTTGAAGAACAGCTGTGGAAGGGGAAGAAATGATGAGACTCTTCTGCCAGGAGGGGATTCGAGTGCCGGAAGGCTGAGTCCAGCTTCCTGACCGGGTTTGGGGAGCGAGTGTGGGACTGATTCTACACAGTAGCACCCGCCCCTCATCCACGGCTTTGTTCCCCACGGTTTCGGTCACCCGTGATCCACTGTGTCAGAAAATATTCCAGCAACAAACAATTCAGAAGTTTTAAATTGTGGGCTGTTCTGAATAACGTGATAACATCCCACGCTCTCCTGCTCTGCCCCACTCGGAAAATGAACTGCCCTTTGTCCAGCGTGTTCACCCTGTGGATGCCCCGTCCCTCACGCACTGCGCAGCCATCTTGGGGGTCAGATCAACTCTCACGGGGTCGCAGGGCTTGCGTGTGCGTGGGCCTCACTTCACTTCCTAACACCACATGCACTTCACATTCATTACATGCAGAACACAGCTGTGACTGTTCTGGGGTTCGGCACTATCTGCGGTTTCAGGCCTCCCCCGGGGGTCCTGGACGGGCCCTGCAGGTAAAGGGGGGCTGCTGTATGTCAGTGTCGCACCTGAACATGCCCAAGGTCACCCGGGAAGCTTGTTAGAGGTGTGGCCTCCATCCCCGCTCCTGGAAGTGCGGTGGGCTCAGGGGTAACGCTTTTAACCAGCACATCGGGAGATTCTTTGCAGGTGGTGCTATAAGTCCCATTTGAACACACGACTCTGGGGGGGTGAATGAGGAGTCTGGATACCAGGAATAACAGAAGAAGGGTGGAGTATCGCAGGTGGTTACTAGTGGAGCTGAAGACGGACAACTTGCTGTGAACATGGAAGCGTGCTCCAACGGCAAGAGAGCAGGAAGTGCTCACAGGTTAACCCCGAGGTCAGACAGCATCGTCTGACTTGGAGTTATGTCCACAACTCATCAACAAGCCCTCTCGGGAGGTGCAGTGGGTTGGCTGAGGAAGAGAAATTACTCTGTGTGCAACTGTGAAACAGGGCGTATACGGAGTCAGAGTGACCGTGAAGGCTTGACTCATCACTAAAGGAAAACAGAGGCTCTTGGGTTTACGAGGCTTCGGGACTTTTCGGAGGTTGGGCTGCCGCGTCCTGACGCCTCGTTACCCCTCTGCATCGTGCTGGGTCATGCTTCTTGGGTAAATGCTTTGATGACTCAGGCCAGATAAAGGCCAGTCAGACAGAAGCAAGAGATCAGAAAGTCCCAGAAAGGAGGTCTTTGGGAACAAAAAGGGACACGATGTAGCACTCTAAGAGAGAGCAGACGACAAATGCCAGCAGCCCCCTTTACCCGAGGATATTAGAAAGACCTGGAGAAAAAGCAAAAGCAAAGGCAAATAGAAACTCCAGGAAAAACGCAAAGGCCTCATCAGAAAGGAAATTCAGACAAGCGCACTATCTCATGTTCCAGCAAACAACACTCGCGTACGCGTAGCAGCGTAAGTTGGGATGACCGTGCAAACAAAAATATGACGACATTGGAAGACAGGGAGGCGCCAAGTGATACTGAGGGGGAAGTCCTTAGTCCAGTAGCTATCATATAAGATCGGTGATAGATATTTTAAATCAATCAAGGCAGGACAATTGATATGTATTAGGTAGTTATAACTACATACCAGAAGAAAGGGCGGAAAAGATAAAAGTGTCTGCAGTAACTGAACATGGGTGGGAGGTGGGAAGAAATGATCGCAGGCTGCTGCCTTTCATTCTTTCAAGACTATGGAATTTTTAAAGCATGCATTATTTTAATTTACACCATCACTGAACTAGCTGGAGCTCAGCAGGGTCCCAGCGGCCCTGGGAGGCCATGGGCATCCAGCCAGGGGTCCAGGAAGGGGTCCCCTAAGAGAACACAACCAGGCTGAGCCCTTCCTGGTAGCCCCTTTCCCCCTGGGGTCTGCCATGGATGTGCCTCCAGGTCTGAGGAGAGAGCAGGACGCCGGGTTCCAGGGGCAAGAGGAACACAGGCATCTGCCCTCGTCTGGTAGGGCCCAGCCTCCGGCCTCTAATGATGGACAGCGGGGTGGAGGGGTGGGGGGGAGGCACCTCCTGCAGAGCAGGAGCCTGGCCAGGCGAAGGCTCCAGGTGAGGGGCCCTGGGCCGGAACTGGGGATGTGGGGGGTGGGGCGTGGCCGGAAGGGAGGGAAGGTGTCACTTACGTGCACACACTCCTATTGCGTACCTCGGGCGGTCCCCACTGTAGTCGCAGTAGAGGCCCCGGTGGGGGTCGCAGGTGGCAGCCTCCGTGCAGTTGTCCCCGAGTTGCTGGGCGCACACCTTACAGCACTCGCAGCCATCGGTGACGAGGCTGACCCCCAGCGGGCAGCGGGGTGGGGACGGTGGGCACTCGCACGGCCACTTGCAGAATTGGGGGTGTAAAGACGTGTCCTCCGGGGGCGCCGGGGTGAAGGCCATGGCCGTGGGGGCCGGAGACAGGGCCTGTGGGGGAGATGGCAGAGATGAAGGGGGGCTCCCAGCCCAAGGGGCCTGCCAGCCTTCCCACCTTCATGGTGTTCAAAGGCTTAGGTGAAGTTTATTTCTCCCACATGCATTTGATGGTCCATCTCCTTTCTCCTCAATAGAAGAAATAAGGCCCAGAGCCCGGAGTTCAGGGACATGAAGCCAGTTGCCCGGATCCCCTGCTGGTGGGTGGTGGGCCTGGACTCTGCCTCAGAACTCCGGCCACCGAAGCCCCATGGCTGTGTCCTTCCCTCCTCCCTCCTCCTGGGGGCCGGTGAGTCAGCCTCCTCGTGTGACAGGTGTGGGAGCTGAGGCCCTGTTTACTCCACAAAGGGCCCCTCAGAGCTCACAGGGCCCCCAGACTCAGATTCGACACCTGGGTTCAGCCAGCCAACTTGTTACTACTACTGCTGTTGCGATTGTTATTATTATTTCCCCATCTGAGCACCAGGAAATGACAGCGTGCACAGGGGCTTCAAGCCACCTCTACCTCTGGGACCCAGTCACCGTCCCACCCCTCCCTGGGCCATACCCAGACCCCCACGCTTTTCACGGGAGGAAACCCGGGCCCAGGAGAGTTGGCTGTGCACAGAGAGCGGGAGCTGAGGCCAGCCTTCCAGGCCGGTGCGGTCCCTGCGGGGGAGCACCCAGTCCGGGCGTCTCACCCGTGACTCCAGAGTCTGAGGTGGGCAGAGGCGCCCAGGACTTTCATGGGGGCGCAGGTGGGCCCCAGGCCACCCCCTGCATCTGAAACCAGAGGCGCCCTCATGGTGGAATTTGCAGACCTGCACTTCACTGCCAAACAACAGATGCCGAGACACACAGACAGTCTTCTCCCTTCACCAAGGAGGAAACCGAGCCCCAAAGAGGCAGAGGGACAGGCCAGGGCGACAGAGCCCACATCCGGGCCGAGGCACAAACGACTTTCTAAGCTCTCCTGTCTAACCTGCTCCGCCTCCTCAGGCTCTTTCAGTCACTCAGCAAACGCCTGCAGAGCTCGCCCTTAGTCTCTCTTAAGTTGTAGGCATTTGCAGAGAAAGGGGAACATTTCCTGTGCCCAGGGGACCCACAGTGATAGGAGAGACAGATGGGGGTGTGATTTATCACAAGGTGGGGCTGTGTGCGGTGGGCCGGGCCTCCCAGGGCTCTCTGAGCGCCTCCCTGCATGCTCAGCTGCAGGACCGGAGGCTGGGAGGGAAGGTCCTGGCTAGGATGCTGATTTGCTGGACTCCGGTTCTGAGCCCAACGCATGGTCAGTGCAGTAAATCCCTTCCACCAGGGAAGGACCCGAGAAAGTCAAAAAGGCAAGCCTCGCCTGGGGTTTGGTCACCTCCGGGCTTGGTGTCAGACAGGTCTGCTGGGGTGGAGCACACTGCTCTGGGGTGGCCAGTGTCGGTCCAGCTTCAGCAGGGAGGCAGGTGTCTGCCTGCTTCGTTTGCTTTTCCTCGAAAGTACCACATGACCACGCACTCCCGAGTCATGAAACGCAACCCCACACATGCGCACACCTCGTTCCGACCGTATGGGGAGAGGAGGCTTCCATGTGGTTCCAGGCTGTGCTAGGGGTGTGGCCTCCCACCCCCAGCACGGCCCAATCAGCTCATGGCGAGCTGATCCTTATTCTCCACCCAAGAAGAGAGCGTGAGGCCTGCGACAGGAGTGGTCCTCTCGGGGGGCCTTGGACGAGCTTCCTCACTGCTCCGGGCCTCAGTACCCCCATCCATGACACGGGCGACAGGAATGCCCCCCGAGAACCTCTGGGGGGCCGAGGCTCACCATGTGTGCGGATGCACTCATATGGGGGCTGGCGTGCGGCAGACACTCAAGAGTATGACTTCCCCTCCCCACCCCCTGTCCCCACAGTGTCCCCAAAACACTTGGGGCCCAGACACTGCAAGCTGAGCTGGGTGAGCTGTAACCTGGTGGGACCCAGTTCCACACGGTCACTGTCCAGCTTGCCAGCTTGCTGTCTCCACACCAAGTTAAAGATCCCCAGAAAGAAGCAGCAGAGTCCCCCTGGATGGGCTCCCCGGGTCCTCTGCGCCAGGCCCTTGCTCTTGGCGCCATCTACTGGTGGAAAACCTCCCAGCGTCATGTGCACGCTCAACACAAGCAAGATGACAGATCACATCCACCAGCCTTTTGCCCTGGTACCTGGACAGTTGTCATAAAAATACAGACTCTCCCTCTTCATCCTCAAAGGAGCAGGAGCAGCGTTTCGGCCCAAGGGCAAAGGGACACCCAGACGGTGCGTGCATTGACCCCCTTGAGAAGCGACCCAGACCGGGGTCCCAGCTCGCTGGCCCCGGCGCGCCTGGAGGCCAGCCATCGGCACGGCTGGCATCCCCTCTGCTGCACAGCGCGTCCCCACTGTGGGTGTCAGGAGGGGCTGTTGGAGCGCGTCCGTGCGCTGACCTAGAAGGGACAGTCTGGGGCCGTTTGGGGAGGGTGTCTCTGGTCACTCAGAGCCCCTGTGGTGCCTGCACCGAACGACGAGACCGTCGAACTCACGCCCTCTGCCATGGCCTTTGCTCCGGTGACCATGAGAATGTATCTCTTGTGATTCTCTGTTTTCACCCAAAGCCATAAAACCTGTTCTTGTTTTATGGGAAAAACCCATAAAGCACAGAGGCTCACGCAGGTAGGTGGTGACACAGGAAGACTTGGAGGGAGCTCTGTGTCACCAGCAGCCGTAGGTGCGGTGCCAGTGCCCTTGGGGCCCCCTGAAGCTCTCACCAGCCTCCTGCTTTCTTTGAATTGGAGCCTGTCCCAGCTTTCCCAAGCCCGGTGGGAGCAGACCTCGAAGCTGGGACCCTCCCCAGACAGCCCAATGGCTGTCCTTTCATCCACGGACAGCTGCACCCATTGTACAGATGGAGAAACCGACCGTGGCCAGCTCCGTGCCACACGGGCCTGCACTGTTCTCATCTCACAGAGGGACATGAGGTGGAGGCAAAGAGAACATTGTCCCGGGAAGGCCAGAGAGAGTGAGGCCCAGCCTTGGGCCCATCCAAACTGCAGGGGGTCACATCAAAGTCTCTTTGATGATGCCCTTCTGGAACGGACTTCTGCAGATGCCCCTGTGTTCACAGGGAAGACAGGAAGGAGGCGGCAATGCCAAGACGCATCCCTGGCAGTGCAGGGTGCCCAGCGCTCCCCAGTCACAGCCTGTCCCGGCTGGGTTCCGCTGGCTCAGCACTAAGCGCACCAGCCTCGCCCACCTGTCCCACCCCCTTCCTCTTCAGCGGCCTCCTCCCAACAACCCAGTCCCTGCTCAAACAGAATTCTGTTCCAAGCACCTGGAATCTTTAATGAACACCTATACCTGGACACTGCCCCTCCCCTTGCACCCCCAGACACCCTGACTTATGTGGGCTGGGCGGGAACCTGGCACTGAGGTTTTTCCAGGGGCTCAGGGTGCACCCGAGGTTGAGAAGCACCAGCAAAGGCCTGTGGACCTTGATGAAATGCAGACTCCTGGACCCTGCATTGATTATGTGGCTTCCATTCTGCTAGGCCAGGCCCAGAATCTGTGTTCTGACCTGGACTTCTGGTGATTCTTGCGGGATGGGAACCACCCCCTGGGTGCTGGGCAGGGGAGGCAAAGCGTGGGGACTCCGGACCAGCTTCCTCTGTTAACCTGTGACTCGTGTGCCACCGCCCCGGCCTGTGTTACTCACTGCCTTCCGCACACCTGTTGGTGCAGAACACATGCCACTCTGTGCCGTCCCAGGCTGCCCACCGCTCTGTACCCGGGCCCGGTGCAGTCCACTGCACGTGATGTGCCTTGCTTGCCACTGATGTTTGGTTCAAGTGATTTAAAAATGGAAAGAGAAAGGAGCGTAGTGTCTGCTGAGGTCTGGGTGTTTGTGTTCCTCCTCAGTTCGTGCACTGACCTCTGAAGGGGGCAGTGCTAGGAGGTGGGGCCTTGGAAGGTGGATAGGTCAGGAGGGTGGAGCCCCCTGCCCTCACCCCTCCCACCCTGGGCGGGC